>JARHVA010002011.1:1125000-1145000 GCA_037957365.1 Torreya grandis | reverse complement strand
TTAATAGGCTCAGGATTGTTATCCAAGGTAGTATTAGGAGGAGTCCCAAAGCTGTTTGGAGGAGTTGAAGTGGTCAATGATTGCTTCTTCTCCATATTTCTTAGAGGATAAGTATTCTTCAAAAAATGTTGTAAATAATGAATCTCTTCAAGAATAACCTCAACCTCACTATCCTCTTCAAAAGGGAACTCAAATGTCTCCACCATGAGAGTTGAATTAATAGACCTAGATGACCTCAAGGAACTAGATTTACCTACATTATAATCCTTATTAGGGAAAACTTGAAAAGTATATAATTATTCTCCAAAGTCTTCAAATGCATTAAAAGACTCAACACATTCAATTTCCCCATGCTTACAAGTATATTGAACTCTATAATAATCAAGTAAAACAACATCAATAAGATTTATATCAGGCATATTTTTGCTAATAGATAACTCATTATTCTTGCTGTTGTGGTAGAAATCATTCTAAAATATGTTAGTGGGCCTAGTGAACCTTTGAAAATAATAATTACTAATAGAGTTATCTCCAATATTTTTTACATGATTTTGTAACTAAAGGAAGTCAGTGCTAAGCTTTTGAACCATCTTGAGGATAGAGTCATTCCCATTATTTGAGGCCTTGACATTATTAACTTGTGTATTAGCATTAGTTGTGGGAATTCAATCTTTATTATCCTATGGATGAGATACATGGGTAGCATTATGTAGGAATATTAGGTTTTAAGTAAAATGAACATGTCCCAAACATAGTTGGTTCATGACTGGAAGTTGGTTCAAGGTAGGTACATTTTGGTTAGCATTGGGAATAACATTCTGAATGGGAAAATGTGGATTGGCATTAGGAATGGAGTATTCCAATTTACATGGGGGTTTCATATGATCATTAATGATCACATCCTTGGCACAAGATAAAGCTAATGTGCTCATGGGCCCAACAACTCTCTTTATAAACACATAAGTCATAGGATCCAAGGTATCCTTATAAATTTCCAAGGATAAAGCCCTATCAAGGCTCTAAGGAGCTATGGTCTTAAAAAAAAATTAGAACCTATAATTGAAGGCTTTTATGGTCTAATTTTCATCCCTTTTCACCATGGTGAATTACTAGTGCAAGACACAAGGACTAATGATTTTACCAAATTGGTCAATGAAGATATTTTAAAAATCAACCTAACTAGTAATGTAATTTTTAGGTATGTTTAGAAATGATTGATATTTAGCATCTTTAAAGGTGAAAGGAAATAGTTTACATGTTGCATCTTCATGAATCACATTTAGAAATCTTAATCCAGCTTTGAAACTCTTAATGTGTTCCTTAGCAGTTATAATGCCATTAAGACTAAATGTTGGTAAATACTTGTTGAGATTATGAGGAAGGTCATGTATCACACCTAGTAAACTGATCGAAGAACCACCTAACAAATCCATACCTTGATATGGGTCAAACACAAGAGCACCCTAAATTGGTGAAGTTGGTAAAGACTTTGTAAGTATAAACTTACCTTTGCCTCACTTAGGTATCCTATGAACTTCTAACAAAATCAAAGGTTTCCTAGTCTTTGTACATGACCTTATTATGATATGTGGTAATTCTATCTTTTTGGCTTTGAATCCTATCCAAAATATTATGTATCAGTCTTATTTATGTAGGAAATAATGATTAAACTTGTACGTTTATCAAATTTTGCAAATGTTTATATAAAGGATGGCAAAGGACAAAAATATTTGGCTAAGTTAGGCCCACTTAGTGTCTAATGATGTAAATATGAATGATATTCACAACTCTAAGCTTAAATAAACTTAAATTTCCAATGGATATATCAATCTTTTACCAAAATAGCTATTACTAACCTTATACCTATTGAATTGACAAATGTTAAGCCATGTTTACCATAATTAAACATATATATCCAAAAAATGTTGATATTTATCTAAAGGAAGCATAAATATTGGTCAAAGACAATAAATATAAATGATATTTACACAATTAGACAAATATTGACACAATTACGTAAAAATTACAGCAATCTTTGAGCAAAATACTTGAAAACCAACAAAGATAACATAAATTTACAAAGATTAGCCCTCCTTATAATGCTAGAAAAGCTCCTCTTGTTGATGCATAAATATGTACCACAAGGTGATTATATTTTTTAAGAAACACTTCTCATTCTGGAATTCAAATAATTTAGTGCATTAGTTGTAAGTTATGATAATCATGTTGTCAATTGATGGAGTAGAGGTAAAGTAGGTAGACTGTTTCTTAATATTTATAATATTTGGTGGTTACGAACTAGCATGGCCTATAATTATTTATATAATATGATGGAAATATATACCAATAAAAGTGAATTATGCTCAATAATTAATACAAATACTAATCTATGATGGTTATCTATAATGACAATTAGACTAAGGTGATCTGATTTTAAAAAGACAAAAGGAAGGGTAGGGTAGAAAAAAATATTGTTGATCGTCATTCCAAACATCATGACAACATTTAGATTTCTTGTAGACATGCACTTAAACCAATGTATGAATTGAATTATTAATATCTCAAATCTTGTTTCACATCAATCAAGCACCTAAGGAATGTGGAAATAATGCAAATAAGAACCTGGTTTACTTTAAAGACTTACCCTTGTAAGCAAAGAACATTAGTGTAAGAAAATGAATTGAACCTAAGGACTTTTAGTTAACCTAGCACTAGCACAAGTTAATAACTCTATAATTAAAGGTGCATGCCAAAAATTTATAATAACCATTTAAGTCTAGCAATAAGAACAAACAAATGAGAGAGAAGCTATGATAACAAACACACAAACAAATACTAGACAATATTTGTAGAATTCCTTTTTTTATATTGTTTGATCCAAGTTTAAAAATTAATTTTGGCTCTTAGAACTCTCTCCCTTTTTAAAATGGTAATAATCCTTTTATAGAATGCCAGGGAAATATATTAGTTAGTCCTAACCAATGAAAAGAATACAAGTGTAGCGACAACTATCTTTTCCACAAATGTTATAGAAATACATTAGACTTTCCCAACAGACTGATTTATAGGCAATGTGTTTTACACACCACACATTCCCTTGAAAATATAATATTCCACTTTTAAAATGGATAAGGTTTAGCCACAGAAGGAATATTTTGAATTTGAGAACCTTCCAGCTGATAAAGTGATTTATTACTAATATAGGGTCTTCATTGATTTCTAATGCTTCCCAATACATGCACTATCATATCTCCAAGCTACTCGATGATATAAGAGAGGTCCACCATCATTTTTATAAATCATTTTAAAATACTCGCTAATGGAATCTAGATTAATTATCTTTACATAGGTGATAATTAATCTCTCTTTGGGTTAATCATAGTGCTCATAGGGTCTAGTTATGGTCCTTGCCTCTCAAGGGAATTCCTATAGGTTCCAATAGTGATCTAATAATGACCATGAGCTTAAACATCATGAGATTAGATCCTTACCTTTACATTACTAGGTCCACAAGGTTTTCAATTTGACACATTACACTGATATGGCTTTGATGAGGCATTTCCATGGCATCCTCATGGCATTCTACTCATCACTATAAAAATTATGACCTTTGCCTTTGAATTTGGATCCAAGCAGTTGTCTTAAAATTGATTTATTCATGCCCATCATTTGACATATACGTGAACATCTTTGATGGCCACGTGATTGCTAATTTTAAACTTATCTTCAAAAATCTCTACTTTTTAAAAATTGGCATCCTAGTGAACATCATTTGACATCCACCTAAACATATTTAATGAATTTGTGACCATCATTTTTAAACA
The DNA here is from genome assembly GCA_037957365.1 of Torreya grandis. NCBI lineage: Eukaryota > Viridiplantae > Streptophyta > Pinopsida > Cupressales > Taxaceae > Torreya > Torreya grandis. The sequence continues at coordinate 1,141,176 of JARHVA010002011.1, read as the reverse complement.
CATCATCTGGGCTCTTTATTTTCTTAAAATTGACATCCTCATGACCATCATTTGATGTCTTCGTGAATGTATTTGATGGGCACGTGACTATCAGTATTAAACACAACATAGGGGATCTCTACTAAGATTATCACTTGTCATTCTTGGGTTTATCCTATTTCTTATGTGTTTCATGTCGTGATGACTCAGTGATTTTGTGATCTTTGTACTAGGCTCCCATCCATCGTTTGATCTCTATACTAGGTTCCTAGGATGGTGACACTTGTCACTCCCATAGAGCTCCATAAAAGATTTGAAAATTCAATGTTGCACACATCTTTTGATAAATTATACCATGCTTACATGGACCATATATCTAGGGAACATACCTATATTTTAACCCTTTGGTCAGGGTTTTAATTTTTAATGTCTGTCACCATCTAGTAGATCTATATTGTATGAGCAAAATAAAGCATTGGATCAAGATCTGAGGGATGTACAACCACTCACTACTCAAGAGTATTTTATTGAGAAGGTAACACTTACCACCCTATATCTCATTTGGGGCCCCACTAATGTCTTAATTAAGCCCACATGATTTGATCAATCTCATCTGAGTGAATGCAAATCATTGATCCTACAAATAGGAACAAAAGTTAAGATCGAGAGCATATATAAAGGACTAAGGATAATATTTTTAACAAAAATTCTAAACATATTAAATGGGGTCCCTTAAATTAAAATGGACCAAGGCATAAATAATTTATATTGAGGTTAGAAACCTAAAATAAAAGGACCCCACAAATAAGGACATAACCTAAAGTCTTATCCTAAGGTTTTCATTCAAATTATTTTAAGATTTTTACATTGGATAAAATGTTTGATGACAAAATTCCAAAGGGTCATTTTATAAAACCCAAAGGTTATGTCTAGAAGATAAAATGCCCTTAACAAAATTCCCATAATGCACTTTCAAAAATTTGAAGGGTATTCTTTTAGCAAAAATTGTAGTTAGAAAAATGTTGTAGAAAGATAAGTCTAACAAAAAAATGCTAAAAAAATAAATTCCAAAATATATAAATATAACAAAATGATCATGTATTTATCTTAGACAAGGCTAGGATATAAGGTAACAAAGGGATCATGATGCATAAAAGAGACCAAGAATAGGATATTTACCCTAAGGTTTGATTTTTTTGAAAAGCATGACCAAGCCTTAGGATAAAAATTAAACTAAATCCATAGTATGATTAACTTATTCCCACTTAAATTTGAACAAAAGGCTCCAACCAAATTTAAATTTGAATTAAGAGGTCAAGCTAGAACATTAGGCTAGAGTTTCAACATATGAATTTAATTAATCAATTATATACCAAGGGTAGTAAAAGATCAATTTAACTTTGATTCATATAACACTAATCATGTTCATTCCCAAACGGGATCCATTAAACTTTCATCCTGAAAAACAAATATCCATTGTTATCACTTTAGATAATATTAAACTTGAACCATGAATGAATAAGTCAATAAGACCATGGTGTGGATGATTTTCAAATATAAATAATGTGTAATCAAGATAATGACACTCTACTCAAGTGAATCTTAATTTTCAAGGTATAAATTTGCACAATTTGACACATGGATCTGCATTATTTAAAAGTGGGGGTATGTTGACCTCAACAAGGGGGCCTTAAAATACCTTCCATGTTTATTTCAAAGGTATTTGAAACATATTTGGTATAATCATGGCACATTTTTTATTGGAAAAAATGATGACGCCAACTCAACTTTAAATGACACATGGTAATGTCACATGCCTTGGTGACTCAGTCATTTAAGCTCAAGAATTTATTTCATATCTTCATGCCTTTGAAAAATAGAGTGACAACGTGATCCAATGGGATTTTTCCACTTGTCACCCAGTCACATCATTCTAGGTTATAAAGAAGTTACAAATTTCATGACCTTGTGACTCAATTGGATCACTCCATTTGATGTTTAGTCATGGCCTTATGAGGCTTATGTTATATTTTAATTATCATGTCAATATGATTCTATCTCATTATTCCACTTGGAACTCAATCATGTCCTATGGTCAAGATGAAATATTTTAGTTTCATAATATAAACATTACATAATAAGATGAAATTTGGTAGTAATTTACTTAATATTACGTAGATATATGTGACACAAAATCCATGCAACATTTGGCAGTAATGGGCTAAAGACACGTAGACCCATATCTCATGACAATAATATGATCGAATGAAGCCATGAAACCCAATGATTGTATGATTAAATTAAAACATGACACTTGGTATAGTGGCACAAAATTTGGGTGCTTAAAAATTTTCATATAATAAAGCCACATGATATCATGAGCCAATAAGAATTCTCCACTTAGAAAACCATCAAAAATTCTGAGGCCACATCATTATAAGAATGAAAGGGCTCAATTCATGTGATAATCAAATATGAGTGATCCAATTAAATGGTAACATGTGTCAAGGTGTTGAAATAGATGGGTCCACATAGATTTTTAGGTAATACAACCATAAAACAACATGATCTAATGAAAGTTTCCCACTTGGCAAGCTAGTAGGCATCCCAAGACCATGTCAACCTAAAACAAAATGGGTCAAGCTAGGAAAAATTAAAAGGAGGTGCAATCCAATACAAATATTCAAATGGCAAATATCATATTTCCCACCCAAATATCTAAATATCCAAATTAAAATATTAGAATGCATGAAGAGATACCAAGTGTTAGGCACGTGTCAAGTATGACACCTGGATGACACATTGTTTTAAATGAGAATGTATTATTGGTATAAATTAAATGATAACGATGTCTAATTTTTATGGTTATAAATCCAAGTTAGCTCAAGAAAAGGTCAATCCTATGATGAGAAGACACATGAACAAACCAAAAGTGATGATTATCTAATTTTGAAAAGTGAATTTTCCAATCCATCAGAATAAAACCAAAGAGATACTTAGGAGTTATATCAAATCAAATGAAATATACTTAACATTTATGGCCCTTATCTTATAATTAAAAATTCTAAGAAAAATTTTGGGTTTAAAAATCTAAAGCTTAGAATTCACTATTACTATCTATTGAAAAATATGAAGTACTCTATATCATTATGTAAGAAACTTATACGCATTCATTTGACATCTAAGTAATCTGTAAGCTTATCAATCAAAAATTAAAAGTCATGGCCAAAACAAGAGCATATAGAATTGAGAAGATAATAAGTTTCATTCGTATATTCCTATGGAACAAACATAGTCTTTAGAAACACCAGATTCAATGCAATTACATTGGCCACATATGATAAACACTATAGTGACTTATTCTACCTTTTAGAGAGCATGGTAGACCAAGACAATGATGAAGAGGAATCTCATGGTGTTATAGAAGAAAGGTCTAACATCTTATCACTTAAGTATTTAGGATTGCACAAAGTTATATCAAATCTAGAGGTGCTCTCCTATTTGTATTTAGTCCACAAATTTTTGTTCACACAAGGTATGTGGATCACATGATCAAATCTTTTAACATCAGCAATGGTAATGATTATATAGCTTTATCAGCCTTTGAGTCCTATTATTATTTTACCAATCCTAAAATTATTTATAATCAAGAAATCATGTCAAAATGGCTCGATTCACACAATATCAAATAAGTCTTAAGAATGTGGGTAGAGAACCCAGGGAGGTTCATCTGTAAGTCTAAAATAAATCAGATTCCCATCACCCAATTCTAAAAAGAGGTAATAATTAGGATGGCCATAATGAATAAGATGCATGGAGTAGAAGACACTAACCACATAGACAAAAAGTGGGTTCCACTACTATCTATGATTATGATTCCATGACCCTTTCCCTTAAGGAGATCATATCTTAAATTTTAGTTGCCAAAATTAAGAAGACCATGGAAAAGCAAGGAAATCATTTCTATATGATGTCCTATTTTGTTTATTCCATCTATGCCACTCTCAAGTTTAACCAATTTTAGTAATTGGGACCTAAACATGAGATAAACCTCCCCCCATGTCTTCACAAAGGTTATAATTTATAAATATAGGTAAGAGATGTGGGCTATTGTTGAGTAGTTATACCTAATCGTATATAGAGACATCCACAAAATAACTATTCCCAAGCTATTAGAAAATATCAAGGTAAACCTTAGCACATTGGAACCCTATTGGTACTATATAGACTACACTGCAATTAGAATTGAGGTAGTCAAGATAGCCCCATTAAGATTTCCTACCATAGTGTTAGACAAATTGGTTGAGTAGGAGATTTCCTTCCAACTACACACATGAGTAGATAGATCGTGTAAAAGTAATAAAAAGGGGTTGGTCCACCCCCAGTTGGTCAACATTGGCCAATTAAAAATTGAAAATTGTAACTCAATCATAGCTAGTATCAAACATAGGTTCACTTTCAATATGTTTAAAAATAGCGATAGGGAATGGGACACTAAGCGCTTGACATTAGATCATTGCATTAGACATAGGGAAGATCTTAGTATCACATATCATCATGAGCTTAAGGATGGAGACTAGTTTTACCTTAATGAAACTAATAAGGAAGAGGTTAGACAAGGTATAAAGGCTTCTAAGATCAAGCAGGTGAAAGGAAGAATGTATAGCACTAGATTTTTTTTGGTAGTTGAGAATCAAGATACTAAAGAAGGAACATTGACATTGCCTATCCATACTCCTAGTGTTGAATAATAAGGACCAATAATAAACAACACAATCATAGAATATCCTAAGAATTATATCCTAATTTAGAAAAAGGAGGTACTAGAACTTGTAAATAAGTTAGGTAGGCTTCCACCTCAGGGGTCTCATCCAGTAGCACATCCTAATTAAAAAGAGATACTAAAATTAAGGTCACACATTCAATAGAAAGAGCAATAGTTCCTACTCCAACAAATTCAATGTTAGCATCACCTCCCCTTACTCTTACCAGAGAAGGTTTAAGTGATGCAGGTTAGGAAATTATTGCCTTACCCCCTCTTTTTTTGATAAGCATCCTCTAAGCAGATTTGAACCCCAAATTATGGGTCATGTCCACCACCAACCTTATAGGTCTCTCACCAAACCCTTAATCAGGCCTATAACCATTCCATTTCTCATCATCACCGATTTCACGATATTATCCACTTCTAGGGTCTTAGTGATGGCCAATTTACCCCCATTCATGCTCTAGCTTATGCCTAGACCCATTCCATAATTACCTAATAAGAGTATTATTATCATCCTTCCATAAGTTCCTCTATTCTCTACTAGTTCTTCAACTAGCACTAGTGCTTCTTCATCCCCTATCTCCACATTCATGTTGGTCACAACAACTAATACCTCCTAGACATCTGAATTATAAAGGATGACTCTAGATTAACCATTACCTCCTTTATTAGAGTCCCTAACTAAATCTTTAGATAAATAATGTATTAAGCAGATGCAACTAGTCTCTAGGGAGAAACCATATTGGGTCATAACAAGCCCTCCTAGCTTGCACTAGAATTAGACATGTAATATAGGTAAATGTATAGAGTAACCAGGAGGAATGTCACCCAACCTGACCAAACAATCCACTCTGAATCATAATAATCCTTATTTGATCTAACAAAGACAAAGAAGGCTATACACGACCAATAGTAGCAATACAAGGATGACCCCCTCTCATATCTCCAATAAACTATGGATGTGGTTACCATATTGGTTAAGGAAGTAAAATAAAGAACAAATGACATGAAGTGGAAACACAACACCACCATACTAGTGCATACCATAACAATATTGGAATGGTCCATAGAAGAAATGTTTGATATGTTGAATACCTTGGCTCAGTACAAGGTAAAGTGAGATGAATATATAATAAAGTCCTTAGGACAAAAGCTACGTATAGAGGATACAATAGCAAGAAAATAAACCTAATGAGGTTTATCATAATGAATTAAGGGACTAAACCTAATTCTCTTGGAGGACTGAATGATTCCTCAATCCTATATAATTGGTAAGAGAGAGAAATTGAACCAATGGATTAAAGATATGAGGTTATTAGGGAGATCCCTTATGTAACAAATTGAAAAATTTATCACCTCACTGAAGGATGCTAAAATTATGCACTTGGATAGCAAATATGGCTCCATAATTAGTAGGGATGCCTTTAGGGATAAGCCATATAACTTCAATCTGAACTTTTGAAATCAATCCATGGCCATAGGGGTAACCTTAGAAAAAGATATGGTAGATTTAGTAGCCTCTACAAACTAAAGAATAGAAAAGATTGAGGCCATCAATAAAGTTGTGGGACCTCTCCTAAGTAGGCATGATGCAATGGTGAAAATCATAACCAAGATATTGAAGGAGCCTATCATATATTTTTGATTAATTCATAGTGAGTACAATAAATGTTCATAGGTATGGAAAGGGAAGGTTGAATCCCAAAAACAAACTTCCACCTCATGAGGCACCACATCGTTAGCCCCTCCTCGAATGTATTCTTGTTTAATAGGCATTAGGACTCCATCTTATTCTATAACAAGAGATTAATCATAAATAATACTAATAGGCTCCCAACCTATCTCCTTAGAAATAAGTAGCCACCAATTGGGTTCCTTTTGAATAGGAAACATGTCTCATGGTCCCTCAAATTGCATTGTAAAATGTTCCCATATTTTGAAAAGGGAATATTATTTAACTTTACAACATAGGAGACCCTATCTACTGACAGGTGTCAATTTACTTGATTCCTTTTGTAACTTACTAATGTATTCAAATGGATTATATATATGGATTTTCCTCTTCATTATAAACTAGAGACAATTTTTTTTAATTAATGCAAAGAGAAAGTAAATTCCTGTAATTAACACATTATTTCCATTATTTTCATGCATTATTATTTCTCAACATTTATTAATAATATAGGATATCATTTATTTACTAGTTATAATATATTACTTATGTTTTTAAAGCATCTTATTAGTTTATACTTTCAGCTAGGCTAACAAAGTCTATTTCATATGCTTTGTTTTCATCCTACTTTGCTATTGAATGTATTTAAGGTAATTTATTGTAGGTAGCATTTTAAAGAATCCTTTTTAGATATGTGAATTATACTAATCTTATAATCCTTAACACACTTATTATATTTTATATCTAATCACTAGGATTTCATAGTCATTAGTTTCATTTGCATTATTATCAGAAGAAGTTATTGGTAATTTGGTTTGTTAAGGCCAAATTCGAACCCATGTAATCAAAAAGTTTTCATGGTCATAATAGTTTCTTATTTATAAAGTGAAGATTACATTTTTTAATGTCATGATCATATTTTTAAGTGTCATTATGAGGTTTTGATAGATTTTTAAGGGATTATGTGATTTGAAAGTGATCTAAAGAAGATGGCAAAAAGAAGATGGTTGATGACTTGTCATGAAGTTTTTTAGAATAATTCGATAAATGTAAGGTATGAAATGAGATATAAACTAAAAAATGTGATCAAAATTTATGAAAAGCATATTTTAATCCTTTTAAAGTGTATGATATGCTTCTATGACATTCAATGGAAAATGTCCTTTGAAAAACTATGATTATATTGCCTAAAAGGACAAATTTTTATCTTTTAATGCAAAATGTGATAATAAAAGGACATTAAATTAATAGAAATACCCTTACCCTAAAAAAATTATATATATGAATTTATATTATTCATAAATTTTTATATTTGGAAAGGGTCAACTTATGTAAGTTCAAGTGTGAAAAAGGGTCTTTTTAGGCTCCCACATGCCAATTTTGGCCATATAAAGCTATAAAATCATTTAATACTTATACTAACATCATTTTTGACTCGTGGATCCCTTATCATGCTCTATTTTTGTAAATGGAAGCTTATGTTATGAATAAAAAACAAATAAATCTCACATTTCATGCATATTTAAAGCAAAGTATGAGCTTGTGTAGTCATTATGTATGGTGCATCTCATGAGTAGTATCATAAGGGAATAAAATGAGTTACATAAATAATTCATATAAAGAGGAATAAAAATAGTCCCAAAAATGGTCTCTTCCATTTACGTTGGTAGTTTTCAAATATAAAGAGCTCTTCGTGTTTGTAGGTGCTATGGCCATGAAAGAGAAAATCATCATCTAAAATTTTTTCCAGATAAAGTAGACTCGAAGAGATTCCATCTAGAGCAAGTGGTTTTAAAAACTTTCATCTCTCCTTCATGATTCATCCCTTTGAATTCAAAGCATACATCAGTAGTCCTACTTCAGAGAAGGTAGTCATTTTTCTACTTTTTCTCCTCATTAGAGCAACATATCAAGAAAATTCAACTTTTCAAGGATTCTTATGGACATGAATCACCCTTCGATGGTAGCCATCACCTCTATTCCACATTTTTTAAGAGCAAATAGTTCTAAAAAAGGTGAAAAGACTATAATTTTGAGAGCTACTAACAAGGGAGGATGAATTTTACTATTTAGGAAAGAGAATGGATTTCAAAATTTATTGTTTTATTCTTGGCAGGGATCTCCATCATATTCATATCTCCCTCATGCAAGTTTGTCAAGATATTATATTAAGATTCATTAAACTATCCCATAATTATTCTATCAAAGATTTCAAAATCCCTATTTATCAAATTTTGAGGTTGTTTAGCATTTGTTAAGGTACATATCATATTCCTAGGTTTCAAATTCAACTTTTTATCCTCCTCCAATGACCTCCAAATTGATATATCAAGTAGGGGATAGGATCATGGTTGTATATGATGATTCAAGGTGACTATAAAATAAACCTTTATAGCTATTTTCTCTCCATATTATTTCTTCTCCATTATCACTATCATACACTATAATTTCTCAATGTGATTACACTCCTTTCACCCTTCATTCAAGGTTTTCATCCTCCCACCTCATCATCACACCTTCCCCTCATCTCCATCTCACCATTCATCACAAATAGGAGTAAATAATATTTTAAGGGCATAATTTTCATTCAAATAAATTATTATCACCTTAAAAACACAACTTATAGCCAAGAAGGCAATCTACAACAATACACTAATAGTCAACACTTTTCATGATATTACAAAAGGGAAGGATATGCTAGAAGATGTATTTTGAAGGTATAGGCTCAATATATCTCATAAATATACAAAATATGGGAGAAAAATTATCATATGTATGATTTATGACTTCTTTAAGGCCAATAATATTCATAGTCCATACATAGCCACCTATTGTTGAAGAAGGATACAATCGCCCCCAAGGTTGAAATCATGGTCCAAATACATAGGTGAAGGTTGATATGCTATAAAAGGGTTTCAAATCCATCTTGTTACTTCATCCATGGTATAATACCAATAAATTAAACTTTAATTAATCAATCAAATATCCTTGAGACACTTATAGGCTTGGTTTCAAGTCAAAATATGCTACAGTTAAGGGTTTGGTAATATTAAGGCCTTTTCTAGGCTTGTGGAGACTGTTTGGACCATCAAATACATGAACTATTGAGATTAATAACCTCAATATGTATCTCAATAAGGATACATGTGAGGTTAAAATAGGTATAAAGAAACACAAATGTACATCTACAACTATCTTGAAGAGCATGCATATAGTCAAGTGGGTGAACCATGCTTAATGGAGACTTAAAGGGTATAGAATTTCAATAAGGGTAATGATATTATTAAGAGATAATCATACATAGATAAAATAATGGGTAATTTGTATATTTTCAAAACTCCAAAAACATATTTAGACCCTATCATAGTCTATACAAATGACATCACATCATGCATAGTGGTTTATATAGGAAAGATTTATTTTCATAATGAAAGAATGGTGAACATGTGAAGAAGATATAATTCTAAAAGGAATGGATTATGTTGTGGAATTTAGAGGAGAAATAAAGGATCCAAACTCAGTTTAATATTTAATTTCATGAAATATTTAGCTATAACTACTTAGGGGACTCAAAAAATATATTGACATTTAGGACCTCGAATAAATAAGGTCTTACATATTTTCAATGTTTATAGGGTCTTGCTATGTTTAAAGAATAATTTTAGTTTCTTCCTTACTATTTTCATCCCAACATCTAATAGGTTTAGTAATTGATCCTAAATTCACATATTCAAAGGATTTAGCCACATAACTAGAGTATGGTCTAGATATAGGCATCTCATAGCCTTATACCATTTCAATGTTAGTCTAGATATGAATTAGAATCTGAGTAGTCTAATTTCAACTAAATGTTATCTAGGTTACTAACAAAAATCAAAAGATATCTATTTTTCATTGTTGTTGCAAGGGAACTTTCTTTTATTCTGTACCCTACTCCCTCCTTTTGAACTTTTTAAATAGGAATCACTTTGGATTAATGCTTGTTGTATATATACATTTGTTTGTTTAAGAATTTTGGATTACATTGGTAAATACAAATAAATTTACATCACAAAAAATTAAATTAGATTGTATCACTACCATATTCTTTTTATCCCTACATTAGGGACTGCTTTTATACTAGAAGGTGGTAAGCACATAATCTCTACAACAAAACTGCGTGAATCCCCAAGATTTTATAGGACCTATACTATAATATGAGAAATTTTATTCTATTATTTGCATTACATCTTTAACATAGAAACAAATAAATAGTCTCGAAGGACCTCAATATGAATCTAAATATTCTTAACCTATTATTTCTTGTAATGCACTTTTGGGTATTACTACTCCTCCAATTACTAAGGTGATTGATTTCCCTAAGAAATAGAAGTGGAATATATTTATTTACTTTGGGAGTATACACAAATTCATTAATAGTAATTTGGATATTTAATTGAACTATTTCATTTACCCAACTCTAGAATTTCAAATCCTAATTATAGGTGGGGGTATAGTCCATTGTTCTTGTAAATACCATAGTATAAAGCTATGGGAGACTACATATTATATTATCGTATGTTTTCTATTATCATGGATGGGGATAAAAAAAATTGGCTTGTAATGGCTCAACACTTTATGCATAATTGAGATGAATTATGAGTAATTATTCATGCTCATTCATTTATAAGGAAGGACATTTGAACTACATGGTTTATTGGCTAAATCTATGCAATTGGTTAATTTTCACTAGATGATGAAGATGATAAAAAAGAGTGCAAAGTAATTATTGTGTGACTATTTTCCATAAAATTTAAACCAAAAAAGGAGTCTACCCATACTGAATTAAAACTGGTAGATTCTACCCATTTTTGTCTTAGACAACCATTTGACTTCACTGACCTGTTTTACTTTTGTATTTGACTTTACATAAGGGATCACTACTTCATAGGCCAATGCCAGACCTCCCTGAGCTTGACACACATTCTTAAAAATTCTAATTTTTTATTATAAATTGATTGAAGTATATACATGAAGAGTATTTGGAATTATATTTATTTTTATCTATTTTTAAATTTTATTTTTATAATTTAAAAACCTTATTTGATCGAACAATATTCATGTGTGTGATCCATCAGTAGAAGTATCATTAACATCATAGCTGAATATGCTCTAATAGGGCAAAAAATATTACAATAATCTTGGTAGACCATCTGAATCCTAGTAATTTCATAACATAAAGTTCTAAATAATGAATAAAATGGCCAAGTCAACACAAAAAATGACACATTTTAGATAGAGTTAAGAATATATTAAACACTATTAAGATTAGATAACTAAAAATAAGGATCTATAAAAATGACAATAACAAATATTCAAGTTGTGATAAATCGAATTAAATCTATATTGATAAAAATATTTAAACACTATCAAAATTCCATTGCAAATATTTTGACTATTTTTTACAATTCTAAATCTCCGTAAATCTAGATAAGGTTCTATCCTCAAACTATAGGAATAACAAGAATCCTTCTATGATTTACCAAAATTAACCATGCCAATTTTTCTATACGAGTCCACCTCTAAATCAATTTTAATGACGTGGCATGTATGTTAAAAGTTGTTTATATATCCCACTTGAACTATAATCAAATGTTCAAAAACACATTTCATACTTAATATAATGTTGACTACTTCATCTGCACCTGATATTGAATTAAACAACCACAAATCATTTAGATAGTGGTAGTTATATAGGTTTCATCCAATAATTCCTAAAAATGTAGATCTCTAACTGTGGCTTGTAAATATGAGTTGTTTCATTTGACTAGGACTTAAAATAAAAACAACTACCAGATGGTTGTGTAACATTGACTAATTAATTATTAAACCTCATCCATATGCATATTATAATACAATGAACTAATACATCATATAATATAATTATCATAATGTCACTCCATGGTGCATCTATCTAATTTACATGCCTCTCGATAAACATGAATACAAGAAATTTACATACTTATAAGTGTATGAAGTAAAACATCATTAGTTATTAAAAATTATGGTAGGAAGCCATTAGTTAGGCATTGAAAATATTATTGTAAACTCTCAATACTACCATAAGAAGATATGATGGACACATTGTGAATCTAGTAATTTTTTTTCATGGTGCATTATGTAATAAAACTCTATGTGTCATTGTTGTGTTCATTGTTTGATTGGTATCATATTTTGGTTCATTCAAATTAACTTTCTAAGATGTCTTAATCTTAAATTCTATATTGGATGAAGCCAATGTAGTGACCCCATACTTTATCTTGTTTAATGTAAGAAGTTCCATTTATCGGTCATGCTCAGGGTCACCCTTCATGTTTTTCATAAGTAGGAAATTGCAATGCCATAAAGTGTGGTGTTAAGGTTTGAAATGATACCTCTAGTATGAGAGGGTTATTTAAGACATATTGTGAATAAAATGGGCCATATTTTTATGCCTTTTAGGTGTTCTTGTCCATGAGATATTTTTTTCCTCCAATGCTTTAATAATTTGTAATTTGGATTGTGAAAAGGCCCCACCTTAGTTTAAAGTATTCATTGAAGTTGACATCAAGGGGGATGAATATATATTCCCATTGGATATATTCTAAATTTTTGATATGTTTAATTGTTACGAAAGAGGAACATCCTTATTCGTAATCAAGTGGTGATAAATATAATAAGTAAATCCATATTGATAAAAATATTTATACACTATCATAATTCCATTGAAAATATTTTAACTATTTTCTACAAGTCTAAATGTCTCTGAATCTATATAAGGTTCTATCATCTAACCATAAAAATACCCAAAATTTCTCTGGCATTTAAAAAATGAATCATGAAAAATTTTGTATACAAGTCCACCTCTAAATCAATTTTAATGACTTCATATATATGTTCATAGTTATTTATATATTACACTTGAACTACAATCAAATGTTCAAAGACATATTTCATAGTCAATATTAAATTTTGGCTACTTCATGTGCCCTTGATATTGAATTAAACAACCACAAACCATTAATAGTGGTAGTTGTCTAGGTTTCATCCATGAATTTTTGAAAGTATATATCTATAACTGTGACTTGTAAATATGAGTTGCTTCGTTGGACTAAGACTCAAAATAGTAACAACTACTAGATGGTTGTGTAGCATTGACTAATTAATTTTTTTTTGTAAACCTCATCCATATGCATTAATATTATAATAAAATAAACTAATATATCACATAATATAGTTAATAATCATAGTGTCACTCCATGGTGCATCTATCCAAATTCCATCAATCTCCTTAAATGTGAATACAAGAAATTAACAAAACTATTAGTATATGAAGTCCAACATCACTAGTTATTTAAAATTATAATAGGAATCCACTAGTTGGGAGCTAAAAATCTTACTTTAGTTTCTCAATACTAACATAAGAATATATGGTGGACATATGTGACCCATAAAAATTATCCATAATGAACTGAAGGCCAACCATATTCTATATGATTAGTCACACAGTGAGATAAAAATATTGAAGGATGTGATTGGCTTCTTTTGATGGCATGTGCCTTTTGATAAAATAATTTGAGGATATGATTATATGTATGTGTAGATTTTCAATAATAATGAAATTTAAAACTTAATGTGTGCGAAATAATTACAACAAGGTCAAATTTATGTATGTACATATGTACATACATATTTCTTAAACAAATATTAAATGTGAAGATGGGGGTTCTTATGTCAGGAGATTTATTAAAAAAAATCCATATTTAAAATTAAACATAATTTAAAAGTTTGACTCACACCTCAAGTAAGTTGTTACACAAATGAAATCACATTAACACCACCTATGTCTACTCGTACCCATATAGATGGAGGAGGCTCAATTGAGGTCAACAATGAATTTTTTTTTTCATTAGTCAATAATATATATAAAATCATATGCATCTATATAAATGATAACTTATGTCATTAAAAATTACCTCTGTATATATAAACATCAACCAAGTAGTTGTAGCAATATATGAGCTATAAGACGGTTCACAATATGGCTAGGAAAAACATTATTCTATTACAACCTAAAAAGTTACATATATATTATTGTAATTTATTATTACGTATAATAATTATTATATTTTAAATAATATTTATAATTTAACAGGTCCAAAAAAAATACATGTCAAATTTAAATGATACTTGCAAAGGTGCAGGTGCCATTTACAAACCAAATGTATGTTTAAAAAAATAGAAATGCAGAAATGTATCCATAAGGGAAATGTGATGACAAATGAGATTATAAAATGTTGCACATAAGAAATTATTTTCTTACATATACAAATATATTTATTTTCCCTAAATATAGCCATATTTAAATTTTGTTTTTAAATTTTTTTTATTGTTAATATTTTTAATATAATTTTTTAAAATATTAAAACATGAGGAAAGGACCTCAACATGTTATAATTAGTATTAATTTAAATTAATATATATAAACCATAATAAATTAAGCCATGTCAAATGAGTGGCAAAGACAATTATACTAAAAAGTGCTCCCATTTAAAATTATGATCAACCCAAGGTACTAAAAATTATAGAAGCTAAGCTTATGATATTGGGTGTTGTGTTAATGTGTATTTCATTGACATCTTATAAACATTTTATGAGTGATTAACCTTGCAAAAATGGCCCCAAAATGTAGTATTAGTAATAAATCCATCAAATATGGCCCTAAAACATCATTTCAATGGTGTCCACATTTTGGGTCATCAAAATGTGTAATGATAGTTATCTATCACATTTCTTGAAATAGGGGTCAAAATCATATCATCTATCCAATTATAAATAACACCAAATTTGGTTTACATCAAATCCTTTTCTTGATCTAGTTTAAGTTCTAGTGCATAGAGCACTAAAAGATCTACATTAGTGTGGTCAAGTAGCAGTGTTAGTTAGACCATCTCCATGTCCACTCTCATAAGCATTATCATTGGAAAATTGGATCATATGTTACAGGAGGGTGTCAATAAGTGCCTTAAGTGCATTTAAAGTGCTAATCTCTACAACATCCTTCATTATAGAGGGGTTTATCTTAGGCTAAAGTGGTTATTTGATAGAGACTCTCATAGGTTGATTAGGCACATGATATGCACCCAACATATGTTGTTGAAAACCTTTTTATTGGAAATAAAACTCTTAATAATAAAATTAATAAATAAATTCATTCAGGATATTAAACTTGCATTAACTTTTTCTCAAAAAATATGAAGGAACCCTATTGTTGTTAGCAGGTAGGGCATCATAAAAATCCACCATTAGTCCTAAAAATTCATTATCATCAATTTATGGTGGCATTAGTGGATTGGAAAATGTTTGAATTACATTAGAAGTGCTACATTGGTTTTTGAATTAGTGAATAATGTGTATTTTTTTTATTTTTTTATGTCTCAAACTAACTGCTAACAATTTGACATTATCATAGTAGGAATTGCATCTCTCTGTAAGATTCTCATCATCAATTTTACATGTTACCATTTAATCAAATTCACATATAGTAATGTAGGGGTCCTGTGATGGGGGATTGTTGATTATTTTTTAGGGGGTGCTGTTGAGAAATTATAGGATTCTTTTTCCTAATTTATAGTCCTAAGTTCTTTAAAAATTTGTGCAATATACATTTCTTAGAAAAATTAGGAGTATTTTAATTTTAAAAAAATTATTTAAAAATAAATAAATAAATATTATTGGA
>JARHVA010002011.1:1062500-1120000 GCA_037957365.1 Torreya grandis | reverse complement strand
AATGTGGCTCAGAGAACTTTCCCTACATGAGCTTATGGGGCAGTGGTGGCAACAGGGCGGACCCAATTATGGTACAACCATGTTCTCTTTTGCTAAAAAACTCCAGTATGTCAAAGTGAGGCTGAAGTATTGGAATCTTAACAGCTTTGAGAATCTCCATACCATGAGGAAGAAAGCCAAAGATTAGCTGGATGGGATTACTAGGCAGATTAGAGATTGTGGTTTGTCTGAGGAGCTTCATTTGGCTAAGTCCCAAGCGGTGAAGGACCTTACAGAGTGGGAACTCAGAGAAGAGATTTTTTGGAAGTAGAAGGTGTAGCTTGATTGGCTCCATGAAGGTGACAGGAATACTCCCTTCTTCCACAAGTCTGTTTAGGTAAGGCGTAATAGAAGCTATTTAACCCACTAAGTGTGCCTAGATGGCTCTCGATTGAGTACCTCTCAGGACATTTCTAGAGTAGCGGTTCTCCATTTCTCTAGTCTATTCTCTAAATGGCAGCATCCTTTTGAGATTGCTGAAAATGCAGTGCTATCCTGCATCCCCTTTGTGGTGACTCTAGAGCTGAATGAGTATCTTATGAGGCCTATAGAGAGGACTGAAGTGGAGGGGGTGGTCTTTAGTATGAAAAGAGGTAAAGCTCCTAGGCCAGATGGCTTTCCAGTGGAATTTTATTAGGACTTCTGGGATGTCATCAATCAGGATCTCTTTGAAGTGATACAGGAATTGTTCACCAATAAAGATATGCTGAGGGCCTTGAATGCAACCTTCCTGGTTCTTATTCCAAAGAAAGAGTAGGCGGATCAGCTGGACCACTTTAGGCCTATTGCACTTTTCAATGTGATTTACAAAATTATCACTAAGCTCTTAGCGAGGAGGCTCAAAATTTTCCTCTCGTTGATTATTTCAAAGGAGCAGGGAGGTTTTGTTGTTGGCAAGCAGATTTTGGATGAGGTGGTCATCACTTCTGAGACTATCCACTCTATGAGCACTTCTCAGGAGCAGGCCATGCTTATAAAGCTGGACTTAGCTAAGGCTTATGATAGGGCCAGTTGGAGATTCATGGAAAGAATCATGAGGGCCTTTGGTTTTAGCCCTGCTTGGATCCAATGGGTGCTGAGTTATTTGGGGTAGCGAGAGGCCTTCGCCAAGGACACCCATTATCCCCTTATCTATTTATCATTCTGGCGGAAGGATTGGGCCAGCTTATCAAATTTCAGGTGTCTCAGAACATTGTGCAGGGTTAGCAGTGGGAAAATGGCTTAACCACATCCCATCTTCAGTTTGTTGATGATATTATTCTGGCTAGGAAAGCTTGCATTTGAGAGGTGAAAGCTTTCAGGGAAACCCTTCACATGTATTTGGATTCTACGGGGCAGAAAATCAATGATCATAAGTCATCTATTTATTTCTTTAACACTCCTAGACCGATACAGAGGAGAACAGTAGCCATTCTAAGATTTCAAATTCATGTTCTCCCAGTTATATATTTGGGGATTCCCATTGTGGTTGGTCAGTAGCCACGACTTTTTTGGCAAAATCTGTTAGATAAGTTGAGGCAAAAGGTTAACCACTGGACTCATAGATGGCTCTCTACTACTAGGAGAGTTACTCTATTGCAGTCAGTGATCCAAGCTCTTCCAGTGTACTGCTGCTTGGTGTAGACTTCCCCGATTTATTTTCTTAAGGAATTTGACGCATTGTCCTACCAATTTCTTTGGAGTGGTAAGTGGGAAACTATTTGCCAGTCTAACAAAGATGGGGGTCTTGGGTTGCATTTAGCCATCCTAGCTAGCTAGGCTTTGGCTGCCAAATTATACTAGAGATGGTGTTCTAATTAGTCCCAAATGTGGGCCCATATTCTGGCTCTTAACTACTTTCCAGGGGTGGAGCCTTCTGTCATTGTTTGGATGCCTCTTGAGAGGGGTGGCTCCATTATTTGGAGTACCCTCAAAGCTAGAGCTTAGTTAATTAAACGCAGCCTTTTCTAGATTTGTAAGACGGGCGAGTAGACTCTCTTTTGGGAAGACTCATGGGATGGGTCACCCCTGCTCTTGTTCTCTCACCCGCACCTTCAGTCCTTATGTGAAGTGTTCCATGGTACTGGCTGGATCAATGTGGCTCACTATAAGGAGGAGCATAACATGGGTCTAGCTACAGGATTTAGATGGAAAAATTCATTGGAGTGGCCACTAGGTGGGTCCTTGGAAAATAGGTCTGAGCTAGCTCAGATATTAGCTTCTAGGAATTGTAATTCTCTTCAAGGTCAGGATGTGCTCGCTTGGGGGGGTAGGTCTACTGGTTCCTATTCGGTCTCGGAGGGATATCAGGCCCTATCTAAGCAAGTTTATGGGGAAGCTAATTTCCTTTGGGAGAGGAAAATTAGGAATCCCTTTACCTAGCCCAAATGCAATTTTTTCTTGTGGATGCTTGCATATAATATATGCCTCACATGGGACAACTTGTACAAGCATGGATTTTAGGGACCCTCCAGATGCACGTTCTACTGTAAGGAGGTGGAAACAGGGGTGTACCTATTCTTTCAGTGTTCATTTTCCAAGAGTATTTGGCATAGATGGTGGAATGCTTGGCGTAGACCCTACTGGCATGCATCCTCCTTAATTTTCTTTTGGGATCACCTTATTGTGCCCACCTCCAAAGTTCTATCCCTCCAGATAGCCTGGTATGCTGGACCCACATGTATTCTTTGGAATGTTTGGATTGAGATAAATAAGTGCATTTTTCGTGTTGAACTGAGGAACCTGGATGCTATTTGGGAGATAGTTTGCATGTCTCTAAAGGAAACTCTCGCTACTAAAGGAGTCAGGGTGGAAGGTCTGGGTGAGGAAGATTTCAACATTTTCAATAGCATTGTTGATAAGCTGTTGGGCACAACTCCATCTGCTCCTCCTATGAGTTCTTATATTAGAGATAGGCAGAGGCATAAACTAGTTAGCAAAATTGGATGATGGACTCCTCCTTCTCCTGGAATGATGAAGATCAATACTAATGGCTCCTCATGTGGAAACCTAGGGGATGCTGAAATTGGCGGTGCTCGACGAGAAAGCTCCAGAAATCTTCAATTCATTTTCTCCATCTATAAAGGCTGGCATTCCAATAACTATATGGAGGCACTGGCCATCCTTCAGGCATTGAAATAGTGCTATCATCTGGGCTGGCAAAACATTATTTGTGAGTCAGACTCCTAGGTAGTGATTGATCTAATAATTAATCGTAATTTTGATAATGCCGAGTGGCGTCTGGCAGAGGTTGTGCAACAGGTTCTTCAGTAAAGTTATATGTTGGTTTTTGTTAGTTTCAAGCATATTCCCCATGAATGGAATGGGGTTGTTGACTGTCTGGCCAAATGGGCCTCCGAACAGGGACCCCAGTGGGAGATCTTAGATTATAATCTGCTGCCTTTGCAATTCTCCCAGAAGATGAGTCTTCTGGTGGAGCAGGATAAGGCTGTGTATTGGATTTGGTTTTGCCTGTTTTGGAATAAATTTTTACCCCGGTTAGTTAAAAAAACATATATATATATATGCATATATATACATATATATATATATGTATATATATATATATACATACATACATATATATATATATATATATATGTATATACATACATACATATATATATATACATATATACATATATATATATACATATATATATATATATATATATACATATACATATATATATATACATATATATATATATATATATCACACACATATATATACCATAATATTTTTATTAATTAAATTGATTAATTATATATTAATATTATTTATAAATTATGTATTTTGTAAAATATATTTTAATATTAATGAATATTATTATATCATATAATATATATGTTAATATAGGTTATAAATCAATATTATATATTATA
This sequence comes from Torreya grandis, assembly GCA_037957365.1. Lineage (NCBI taxonomy): Eukaryota > Viridiplantae > Streptophyta > Pinopsida > Cupressales > Taxaceae > Torreya > Torreya grandis. Next base: position 1,116,097 of record JARHVA010002011.1, on the reverse strand, counting down.
TATTTTAGTACACACACACACACACACACACACACACACACACACACACACACACACACACACACACACACACATATTAAAATATATTATTCTAAAATATACAATATAAAATATTGATTTATAACCTATATTAACATATATATTATATGATATAATAATATTCATTACTATTAAAATATATTTTACAAAATACATAATTTATTAATAATATTAATATATAATTAATCAATTTAATTAATAAAAATATTATGGTATATATCATATGTCAGAATTTATATAATAAAAAATATAACATGTGTGTGTGTGTGTGTGTGTGTGTGTGTGTGTGTGGTAAGAGGGTTATGTGAAGTGAAATAGTGTAAATAGATAATTAACCCTACTAGTTACTCCAAATCAATGACAATGTCAAAATAAGTTCATCTAAATTAATTGTGGGTGTAAAACTATAAGGATATGAATCACCATTTAATGATCTAATCCATGATGGCTTGAAGTCTTTGTGTTAGGAGATATCCTTTTAGCACAATCTCTACATCAAAACTGCATATCCCTTGGTTTCAATGAAGTGTATATATATTCATGGGATAAGGGGATTAGTTTTGGGTGATAAAGTTTTTTCCTAGTGATTAAAATGGATAAAATACTTTTGTTACAATGGCACTAAAAACATTAGAAGTGACCAAGAGGAATTTTAGATTTAGAAATATGAGAAAAAATTGAAGTGGATATATAAGTTTGAAAGACACCATCTATTACAATGTGTATGCTTAGTATTATACCACCACCACTTGTTTCTCCTAAATATATTATTAATAATGTTACATCCTAAAAAAAGGTAGATGAAACTTCACTTATTATGCAAGAGCCTATTATTTCTAAATCATTACCATTGGTTCCAAAATTCCCATGATGATAATTTTTCTTCTATTTCCATATATGAATTTCTATAATTTTAATTATACTATGATGTTGTAGAAAATTATTAAACATTTTCTTAATCTAATGATCCCATGGATGTGATCCAAAACCAATAGTAGGAGACCCATAAAGTGTAATTTGTTGCGATAAGTTTGTTGTTATTTTATTGGAATGAAATTCCCAAATTATAAAAATCTATATTTAAATATAATCTATAAATGGAAAGTCTATAATAATATATATAAATACTATATATAGTAGGCATTATGAGGTAACTAAAAATGACATTGATCATCTTAGGATATACTAGTTAATTATCAAAATGCCCTTGAAAAGCTTCCCAACAGATATAATTAAATCTTGTGTTTCATCTATTATTTCTATAATCTTGATAAATGAAGCTTTTGTGATTCTTATATTGAAATATTTTTTTCAACAGGAGTAAAGTTAATTAACTTACTTTCTTATTTATTTTTAATTGATATTACATGGATGTGATTTGGCCATCTATTTTTGACCCCATTATTGGTCTTCAAAGTTGAAATGGTTAACACTGACTCCAAATTGAGATATCAGACCTTGTTGTCATGATTGAAAAGTTAATGTTTATATATTGGTATGGTGTATAACAATTATTTTGTCACATAGCAATAATTTAGATAAGTACACAAAATCATTTCCCAAGAGGTCTTTGAGTTACTAGGTCTGATTTTGCGTCACTTATTTTAATTACCATTTTAGGGTTGAATTCATCTCAAAATATTAGTTTGTAAATTAAAGAAAGGTGGCTTTCCATCAAATGTTTTTGAATTGGTGGATTAAATTATCTCAAAGGTATTTGAGGGGGACTAGAAATTAAGGAGTCAAATCCCTATTAGATAATTTTCTTCTGTTACATCCTCAAACAATATGGATGAAACTCCATTTATTATGTAAGAGCTTATTGTTTCTAAATCATTACCATTGGTTCCAAATTTTCATGATGATAATTTTACTTCTATTTCCATATTTTAACTTTTATAATTTTCATTACAATATGGTCTTGTAGTAGATTATTGAACATTTTCTAATTTTGATGATCCCCTAGATGTGATCCAAAAATCATGGTAGGATACCCATCAAGTGTAATTTGCTAGGACTCATTTAAGTCAAGGGTTGACCAAATATGCTCAAGGGTTGCTTACACATGTATGGAAAGATATGAGTTGACACTCGACCAATTTTATAATAGAGGCATTAGAAGATTTGTATAGATAGTAAATTTTTTGTGTGATGCTTTTTGTAATATAGCTCATTATGGCACTGCCACATTCACTATTTGATTGGTATTACATTTTATTATGAAAGAGCCTATTATTTCTAAATAATTACCATCAGTTCCAAAGTCCCAAGATTATAATTTTACTTCTATTTCCATATTTTAACTTCTATAATTTTATTGTATGGTATTATAGTAGATTATTAAACATTTTCTAATTCTGACGATCCCTTGGATGTGATCTGAAACCCACAGTAGTAGACCTATCAAGTGTAACTTGTTGCGATGAGTTTATTGATATTTTATTGGAATGAAATTCCCTAAATTATACAAATCTACATTTAGATACAATCTATAAATGGAAAGTCTATATATAGAAATACTATATATAGTAATTATTATGAGGTAGCTGAAATTGGCACTAATCATCTCGGGATGTACTATTTAATTAACAAAATTCCCTTAAAAAGTTTCCAAGAGATATAATTAAATCTTGTGTTTCATCTATAATTTCTAAAATTTTGATAAATGATGTTTTTTGTGATTCTTGTATTGAAATATGTTTTTCAAGAGGACTAATTAAGTAGATTGGATTACTTTCTTATTTATATTCAATTGATTTTACATGGATGTGACTTGGCCATATATTTTGTATCCCATTATTGGGCTTTGAAGTTGAGGTACTTATTTATTGGCCAAATGTTTAACATAGACTCTGCATTGAGATATCACACCATATTATCATAAATGAAAATTTAATGTTTATAGATTGGTATGGTGTAGAATTTTTATGCCCTCACATAACCATAATTTAGATACACAAACAAAATCCTTTCCTAAGAGGTATATAAGTTACTAGGTACAATTTTGTATCACTTATTTTAATTTCCATTTTGGAGTTGAATTCATCTCCAAATATTAGTTTGTAAATTCAAAAAAGTGACTCGCCCTCACAGATATTTGAATTGGTGAATTGAATTATCTCAAAAGTATTCCAAGGGGGTTAAAAATTAAGGATTCAAATTCCTATTAGACAATTTTATTATGTTATTTGCTAGCATCCTAGGTTACACCCTAGTTGAGAAGGGGAGTGTTCAGGTCCTCCTCCTCAAACCTAGCCCAACATGGGACTATACTTAGGTTGAGGGTTACTTAAAATTGGGTCAGACCTCCTAAGAAATTCATATTACTTTTGGATCTATCACCTATACAAGACCTAAACTAGCTCCTTGCTAGGAAAAAGGGAGAGAGATTAACATTAATCCATGAAACCATATAAAAATGAGGTGGTGCATCAAATATTTTGATCCTTACACTTGCACAAGACACACTATAAGATGAATTCAAGACTTTAGATAGTCACTTTATTTACTCTTTGATCAACCCTCACATAAGTGTTTCATAAAAAGATATGGACTAGTTATAAATCTAGCATGGGAGGGAAGTTATGCACTTCCAAACTAATCAGTAAACTTTATATTACACTTAGAATGACCTATGAGAACTACTAAAACAATTCTTGAAGGTGTGAAAACTTAGACAGAGGTAATAAAAACATACATTCACTTAACCAAATCAATGAATTCATGAGACACGCTTCAATTTATCTTACAAATGAAGGAATTCAGTCTTTTACTACATAAGATAGGTTTTATAGTAAAAATATTATTATAGTCTAGTCATGCCAAAGAGAGGGATCAATTTCAAGGCTTAGAAGCCTATATTTATAACAGAAAGGGATGTGAGAGGTGGGGATCAATAAGTCGAAAGATGGATAAGGGAGCATAATGACCAAGATTTGCAATCATTCTAGTGTTGATACCATTATAAAATACTATCATGCCTAAGATTACTTTTTAAAAGGTGGTTGTAACAACCATATCAATGCCTTTCAATTTGTTTCTATCCTACATTAATGCTCCTTATAGTTACAATGATGGGATCAAGTCATTTGAAAGTTGAAATACAACATCGAAGAAGTTAAAATAGTTCGATCAATATGTTGTGATCTTATTCCAATGTGGATTACTCTTTATTAGTTAATATTTGGTGTGTAAGATTGGTCATAATCATGTTACTAGCTTTGGTGATGAAATCATCAAAACCAATGTATATGCCTCTATGTATTCTATTTGAGATATTTGCTCTAGTTTGACCCGAACTGTATTTGATCTCCATTTAAAGTCCCAAGGCTTAGAATTTTGATATCGACCATTGATCTTGATCTAGGCTTCTCACATTATTCCAATTGTTAGGTATAAATTTGTCCTCACCATTAATTAATATCCTCATGTTTGAATGTGCACCATTGATCTTTCTATGTACAAATGAACATGAGCCATTATCTTATACCAGTTTAATGCCATCAAGACACTTGTCACCCATGCATTTACTCTTATAATATGCTGACCTTTTGACCCACTATTCACTATCAAATATCCTTTATTCAAGTGAACACACACCATAGATCTCTTTGGGCCCATTAACATCATCCTCACCTAATCATCATTGGATATTTTGATCTGATTGAATGCATACCATTGATCTTATTCTAGGGACCTTTTGACCTATTGACTACCTACATGCCATTGATCTATTGTCTGATGAAGTGATATTTTGAAACTTGTCAGTGACATAGTATCCTTAGAAAATGTGAATTCAAATGGATATTTCACGAGGCTTAAACTCGACATCTGATTACATGTTTCACTCTACATGTCTAACTTTAAAATCTTATATATTAAGTTAATAATATCATTAAGATACCCAATTTTTAGAGGATGATCTTGGTACTAAATGAATCATTTCCATATGATCCTTTAGGCTTGAGAGGCTTCTTGAGCATACTTATAAAATGATAAATCACACTAGTCTATTTTCTTCTCTATGATGTGTGATGAATATCTAGCTGATTTTATTTATTTGTGCTTGAAATATTATTTGAATCTTCGAGGCTCAAATGAAATTTTGAAGATTGTGCAAACTTACTTCATGTTCCTAAATTTTATGATTATCATGGTAACCTGCTTTCTCTAATTTTGACAAACTACACTTTAAGTTTATTTTAAGTGTTTCAATAGATTTTAAAGCTATATATGATCTTTAGACCACTCATTCCATCTGGAACAAGTTTTAGCTCATCCACCTAGTAAAAATTAGGCATGTGGGCCAAAATGGCCAACATTTCAAGTGACTCATGGGGAAGCATGCTTGATATGCTTGAGACCCTAGACTAGCTACATGACTATGGGATTCACCAATAATGATGAATCTAATCCATGACTATAAGAAGCCTTTTGAATTACAAAGACAATGAATACCACGAAAATATGGAAGGAAATAAATAAAATAGGGAAGCCAACTAAACAACGTTAAAGGATATGTACTAATGTGTGAGGATAACACTTAGAGGGAAACAAGAAGAAAAACTAATATAACTAACCATGATAGGGCATGATCTATGTGGATCAAAAGGAAATTTCATAACTCACTCACTCCAAGAGATGGTACAAGTTTCAAATCAAGATGCTTATTAAAAATTACCTTTGATGAAGCACTTTTCTTGCCTATGAAATATCCTCGCATCTCCTCAAATGAGTCATCAATAGAGAACCACTCACTAACAAAGACATGAGATATTTTTCATATTGGTTGTCATCGACAACCTCATCAAGTGATATCTCATCTATGCATTACCCTTGAGTGGCCTCATCCTTCTTACTATCAACTATAAGTTTATTTAGATCTTTGAGGAGATTTGAGTAGTTAACCTAATTTGTATCATGATCTTGAATGAGTGACCCTTGATCAAATTTCTCATAAATTTTTTTTGTAATGGGAAACATATCCCTACAAATCTCATCAATCTCTTTTAGAGATTCAACATACAACTACTAATCATATTTTTGGTCTTCATTTTGATTAACATGAATAGGATCAGTTTGAGAGGTATCTTGATCCTTCTCAATAGGGGATGTCTCAAACTCATCCATGACTTCATATTTTACTAATTTCTTTTATATTTCTTCTTCATCAACACCATCCTTCTCAAATAAACTTGAGATAACTTCTTCAAGATTAATTACAACCTCATTCTCAACTACATCTTCAAGTGAGTATCAATGAAAAAAACGTCCTCATATGCACTTGAATCATGTTATTCACACTCTCCAAGAGCTTGGCTTGCAGCTACAACCTCTTTCTCTATAATCCATAAAATAGTGTCCTCCTGAGGAAGGGAGATGGTGGGAGGGTGATAAAATTCATTTGTTTGAGAGGTAGTATGGGACATCAAAGGTTTATTATTGTAGGACATTGGGATAATGAGGTAAATGGAATAATTTATATGACCTTGAAGAGGAGGGAAGAAGAAACTTTTGAAGACCTCTACCTTTTATTCTTTCCAGCTTGCCATCACCTCATCAAATTCGAAAACCTCTTTGTCCTCATAGACAACTTGAGTTTGAGGGATGAGTAAGGAAGAAATGGAACTACAAGAAGGATTCATCTCTTAAATAGAATTTTGGATAGGCATATGAGTCTGCTCTTGACTCCAACTATAGAGTTACATTTGCTCAAATTGAGTATGGTTAAACATTTCATGAGAATGAGTAATATAAGATTACTGGTAGGGAATACAAGAGAGTTATTGAGATAAGTAGTTTCACTAATCTTTCTACCTCTCCTAGGCCTCCATATTCTCCAATAAAATATTTTATAACTCATTCCTCTCAACTAGATCATTACATACATTTAGAAACAACCCATTCACTTCCCCATATTGAGAATTTGAGTAAAATTTTGTTGAATATTCTAGTAGTTTAAGAATTATTTCATCCTTTCTCTCTTAGAGACAAGGCTGATAATATGCAACATCATATCGATATGGTGAAGGTGAAATATGGTCTTGAGACTGATATGGTTCACAAGGGGATAAGGGTCACACTCTTGACAATAACGATCATAAGAAACCTGATAAGGCTCAGCATAGCTTGGATAAAACTCTTGGTCAGGCTTATTAGGATTGAAAATAAGCTCTTATGGATCATTAAAAGACTATTTTGATCCATCATAGGGATAATAAGGAAGTATATCATATTTTTTCTCATACACAACCATGAGAACAACATCAATATAGTTGTAATGACAATAAACTTACTTGAAAACTATGTTTGGACTATTATAAGAAATTACTCAAGATTGGAATCACCAAATACTTTGAAGAACACTGATACAACTAAAATTTTACCAAGAAAAAATTCAATGGATCCCACCAAGCATGCTAGGACTATTGGCATCCTAGGTTACACCCTAGCTAAGAAGGGGAGTGTTCAATGCCTCCTATTAAAACCTAGTTTAATATGGGATTGGCCCTAGGCTATGGGTCACATAAACTTGGGTTAAACCTTAGAAGAAGTTCATTTTTTTTTATGTATCTATCACCTATAATGGACCTAAACTTGCTCATTGTTATGAAAAGGTGAGAGAGATTAACAATAATCCATGAAATCATATAAAAAGGAGGTGATGCAACAAATGTTTTAATATTTATACTTGTAGAAGACACACTATAAGATGCATTCAAGACTAAAAAATCTCACATCACTCACTCTTTGATCAACCATCACATAAGCATATCACAAAAAGGCATGGACTAGCTATCAATCTAGCATTGTAGGGAAGTTGCCAACTTCTAAACTAATAAAAAAACTATAAATTACACTTAGAATGGCTTGTGAGAATTAGCAAAAACACTTCCTAAAGGTGAGAAAACTCAAATAGAGGCATGGAAAACATAAATTCACATAAACACATTAACTATTCATGAGACACACGTCATTTTATCTTGAAAATGGAGGAATTTAGCTTGTTATTATATCAAATAGGTGTTATAGTACTAATCTTGTTAGAGTCTAGTCATGCCAAAAAGAGGGATCACTTTCAAGGCTTAAAATATTATATTATATTAGAAAGGGATGAGAGAGATGTGGATCAATCCATAGAAAGATGGAAAAGGGAGCATAATGATCAATATTTACAATCATTCTAGCATTAATGCCATTAGAAAAGACCATAATGTCTAAGATTAATTCTGGAAGACAATCATAACAACCATATCAGTCTCTTTTAATCTATTTCTATCCTACATCGATGCTACTTGTGGTTAAAATAGTGGAATTAAGTTGTTTGAAAGTTGGATTCTAGCATGAAAGTAGTTACAATAGATAGATCAATCTATTATGATCTTATTTTGGCATGGTTTTCTCCTTACTAGTTCATCTTTGACATGTAAGAGTGGAGAAAAGTTTGTGATCATGCTATTGGATTTAGCAACAAACCCATCAAAATTGATGCATAGAAAGATGGAAAAGGGAGCACAATGATCAATATTTCTAATCATTCTAGCATTAATGCCATTATAAAAGACCATAATACCTAAGATTAATTCTATAAGGTAATCATAACAAACATATCAATCTCTTTTAGTTTATTTCTATCCTACATTGATGTTCCTTATCACTACAATAGTGGAATTGAGTTGTTTTAAAGTTGAGTTCCAGCATCAAAGCAGTTACAATAGCTGGATCAATCTATTATGATGTTGTTCTAGCATGGTTTTCTCCTTACTAGTTCGTCTTTGGCATGTAAGACTGGAGAAAAGGTATGTAATTATGCTACTAGATTTAGAAACAAACCCATCAAAAAATGATGTGTTTACCTCCATGGCTTCCCTTTGAAATATTTTCTTTGGTTCAACCTTGATCATATTCGATATCAATTTAAACAAAAGGCTTTGAATTTTGATATTGGCAATTGATCTTGAACTAGTCTTCTCATATTGTGTTAATTGTCAATTTTACATTCATCCTTAGGATCCATTAACATTTTGACCTCTCACTCACCATCAATCAACATCCTCATGATTGAACACACATAATTGGATCTACTTTCTCATACACCATCGATCTTTTTATGTACAAATGAACGTGAGACATAGATCTTCTTCTAGTTTAACGAACTTATGATATTTGTTGTAGACACCAAAAATGTGTACACTATGATTCTAAGCATTGAAGTACCCCTTGAACACCTTAAGATCCCCTTGGGACCATTTAACCTTTGAAACCCTAACATAGTTTACCCATAATCAATTTGACTTAATTGCCTTAAAACCTAGCTTTCACCTATTTGCACCATTTACCCTTGACCATCGCCAGTCACCTTCACTATCAATAGTTAGGGTTCACCATATTTAACCAAGAAGATGTAAAAGACCTTCCTTTTTATTCTAAAAATAAGCTATTTAAATTTTCATACAAGCCATTACATGGATGATTTATATTTAGATGGCCTAGTTGAACCTTTTCTACCACCTCTTTTTTGTGACTATAAGAAGAGAGGAGTTGGGAGTTGAAATCAATCTAAAATCATTATCAAGAGCTTGTGCATCTAAGAGTTTATAGTTTTAGGTAAATCATTATCAATAATCCTTTAAACTAGCTACCATGTCAGAGAGTCAATTTTCTACCACCTCTCCACCAGATTTTTAGGTACAATTACTCTATGAGATTTAATATATATTCCACCAATAGGTCAACTTCCTCAACCATCTACCTAATAAACTTTTGGTAAGGAAAGTAATTATTTCTCAGTATTCATTTACTTTATTTCCATTTTGCAATCAACCTATGTCTTACCCATCTCTCAGAATCCATATTTTGGATCTCATCAACCAGCATTTTTACCAACCTAGATCCAACCACATTAATCATCAATGGTTTTCTCAACTTTCGATGATCACCTTGACCACTGATGATCACCTTAACCACCGATGGTCAACTAGACCACTAATAGTCATTATGGCAATAAAATCCAATAAACTAATTTCACCTACCAACACCCAATCAAACCTACTTTTTTATTTCCCTACTTATTCACAGACCCTTTTCTAATTTTTTGAAGCATAACCCAACTCCCTAACACTAGTATTTATTAGTTTGTCACTAATTTAATCATTCATAGTCTATTTTCTAAGCAATCATTCTTGTGTTTAATTTCAGTACTATTGACTTATTGATGCAAGTATCTTCTATTCTATTTATAAAATTAATTATTTAAAACATATGTATTGATAGCCCCTAAGGAAGCTCTTGCTCTAGGGATACAGATATTGTTAGGAAATCCACTTAGATATCTATCTAACAAACAATTTTAGTCTAGTGCTTTCTTATCTGTAAGTCATCTTCCCAAGCCAAAGAGAAGTTCTTCACAATCTTTTGATTCAACACATGCAAAATTAAATAGGTGTTTCAACTACACCCATATTTATTTTCTTCTTTTCTATTTTCCAATAATGAGGATAAATTCATTGAAACATTCTAGCATGCCCGGTGGGACCCTTGTGTCCTTACTTGGGTTCTTATTTCTTGCATTTTCTCTCTATTCTATGCTCATTGATGAAATCAAAAGTTTCTTTTAGGATTAAAATTAAGTGCATACATCAATTACTTGAAATTTTAGTTCACATAGCTTAACTTTAAAGTAAATTAAGCTATTGTATCTTCACTCTTTCTTGCACACACTCAACCAAACCACTTTCATCAATTAAAAATCAAATAAACATGAGACAAGGTCTGAATAGGATTTCATCACCTACTGGTAAGCTTAACCTATCCCAGATATCCTACTTTGAGGCCATTACCAAAGGGAGAACCAACTAAACTCTCTAGTTGATATATATATATATATATATATATATATATATATATATATATATATATATATATATATATATATATATATATATATATGGCTAAGCACCTGACACCCTTATTGTTGAGGTATGTGAAATGAGGGGGTAGGTACCAATACCAAGCCATGTATTTATTCCAATACAAATTATTTTTTAGTTCCTAAATACAACCTAAAACCAACATTAGATTTTTATCTAGTACCCACTCTACAAACCAATTTCAATCATGCATCTTGTTAAGGCATAAGCCAAAAGTGATATTGATTAAAAATATAGGGATTAACATATCTTTTATAGTGTGATTTTATTTCTTTGACCATTTTCTTATCTTCTATTTTTCTGAGTAGTGAGGTTATTTTTTCTTTTTATCTCCCCTTTCTTATATGGTTCTCACTTGATAACAGTGAAGAGACCTTGTAGAGAAAAAGCCATCACCATGCTAACCTACCTCTTCTACCTCTTCATCCATGGACTACATTTTTGAACCAATAGAATCTACTCAAACCTCAAAAATTCCTACTTTTCCTCAAGATTTTCCTCAAGGAGATGAAAAATTTGTTTCTTTCCTAGATAACAATCATGAATCCTTGCAGCATTATCTTAAAACCATGTCTTAAATTATCCTAACTTTATCCCCACCCATAAATCAATTTTATGGAATGTCTCCCCACCTCATGGGGAGTATCTCCATTACCACAATCACATCTTGACTGTTAACAACCCAAGTCTCCTCATCAACCAATAACCCCTTTGAGACTAACATAGAAAACCAACCAACCTAAACTACCACTACCCTTATATGTTTCACTCCTACCAACCACTCTTCCATAATAGGAGTGCCTACCTATAGCACCACCAACATTCATTTATCTACCTCCAATACATAAACCACTACTCTTCTTCAAATCGTTGTGGTGTCCATACCCTCTACTTTACCATTACATATTTAGACATTATCATTGATAAGGGGGAGATTAAATTGGATAACCCCAATGCACCATCAAACCAAGCCCTTGACATATTTAGGAAACTTTTTTTGAACCATGCTCCTACCAAGAATGAGAGAAATAATGTTGAGTTCTCTTATGATACCCATACAACTAACATGATGCTTGATGCACTCATTGTCAAACCACCTATTACCCAATCTTGTGGTCCATCTCCACCATCTATTGAGATAGTGGACTTACCTTCCATTCCTTTGAACACTAAAATTTAAGAAATACCATCCTCTTTCCATACATTTATTGAGGTAGTGGATCCACTAGCCTACCTTTTAAATAATATACTCAAACAACTAAACAATGCTACCTCACCTTCACCTTTAACTATCAAGTAAACCACTCCCCCTTAATAAAAAAATTCACAAGGAGAAAATACCTATGTCTACTCCTCATATAGATGAGTTACCCATCCAAGCCTCAAATATTTTATTAAGGAAGATGATGAGGTTACCATCCATGTGTCCCTGCCTAGGGTCCTATCTTTCAGGTCTATTATTCAAGGAATTAAGCTAAGCTATAAGCCATTATCTAGGCTAGTGCAAAAATTGGAATTTATCTCCAAACTTGACATGGATCTAACCACATTATAGATTTAATTATGACTACCTTATATCATGATCAATAACATCCAACCATACATTTAGTAGACAAACCCACCAATTCTACTACCTAATTTTTTACATTACGAACCAAACCAATAACAACCTTTACCAATCCAACAATGCCTCAACCATCCATGGAATCTAAACTCCAAGTGACTGAATCACCTTCTCAAACTAAACTTATTAAACTAATCAATAACCTTGGCACCTTTCCAACAACAATCCTTAGTCACCTCTTGCTAAAGATGGATCTTACCTCAATAAAACTAGTAACAAAACACCAGACCAAAGCAATGAAAGATGTAAAACCACACAAAGGCTAGAAGGACTAAATTTTTTCCCCCTTAACCTTTCCCTCCATTTTGGGAACTCATCCCTCTACCTTAATTAGGAATCAAATTACCTCTACCAAAACCCCACCACCTTTTTTGGTTACGCATTTGCAGTTGATCTTTGATTCACCTCTTTTCACCATGCCAATAATACCTAAACTACCTACTTTGTGTTCTTTGACCTTTATCTCATCAACGTACTTGCCTAAAGCTAGGTCATGAATGAAGCATACCACTCTACCCAAGACACCTACTACCAAACCTATCTCAAAACAAACTCCTAATTCAAACATCAATGTAAATACTATTGGACCCTTACCTCCTTTAACTGAATCCTAATCAACTATTTTCCATAGGTTATTGTAGACTTCCTTTTCAGCATTACCTCCTATTAGACCCTTTTACCCTATGCTTCTAAGCCCATCTGTTACAATAACCACCACATGTGTTCTTACCATAGCATAGTTAGCCATGATAAGAACTATAAAGCTCTTTAAACCATCATCCACTAGCTTTATGATGTGGATGATCTATTAACAGATCAGCCTCTAATGGGTCCCATACTTGCCCAATGCTTACCTACTCTTCCACACCCACCTAAAAGTGAATATGAGTCCAACCACTATACTACTTGAACCTCTCCTTCTATTTATACCATTAATGTCACAATATTGTAGTACAAAGATGAGGGGAAGGATAAGGTGTCCATTCCTTGGATGTATCCCTCTTCTATCTCCTAACCAAATCATGCCCAATCATTTCAATCTTTGAGCAAACCCAAGGTGTCTATTTTATGTGCCTCCTAATCTAATCCCTAAAAATCCATTAGGAGAGTTATTTTCAAGTAACTTCACCAAACCTTGGTAAAGATGATCTTGTAGGAGTTGATCTCTACCTCTCCCCATCACCTTTAAGCACTAATAGAGGCTTTACAATCCATTGAGATCCAACCCAAAGATCCCCAACCTTTAGAAGCATTTGTTGGTGAATTTTAAATTTCCAACCTTGTTACCTTTAAGGATTCAGAAATACCTTCCATCCTTCTTAAGGACCCATATCCCCCTCACTTTATTACCACTTACATCAACCAAAATCACTTAAAATAGCTCATGATTTATGGGGGAACTAAAATTAACAACATCTCATCTCATGCCTAAAAAAAATAATTTTTTTGGACAATGTCATGTTTGAACCTCCAACTATCCTTCATTCCTTCAATGATACCATGGCCACTACCTTGGGAAATATCATCCTTCATAACCATTTATGAATTCATGTGGTCCCTAAAATTTTCTATGTTATAGAAGGTGAATTGTAATACATCTTGTTAGGAAAATCTTAGATTAGATTCATGAGTTGCATTCCTTCTACTCTCCACCATTACATTAAGTTTAAGCATGAAGTTTAGGTCATCACCATCCAACCTAACCCAAGCCCTTTCTCAAGATGTAACATGACATATATTACCTAATTATGTCCTCATACCCCCGTCCAACACACCCTCAATAGCTAAAACCTACCCTTAAACCACCAAATTAGATATCATACCCCTTCTAATAATGAGGCATCAACTAGTTCCTCTATACCTTGACACCAAATCCTAACCATAGACCATTTGAATAAATGTTCCATCACCTTTCATTGGGGGAGTATCACCTTCTCACCCTTGACACTTTCCCTACTCCTCACGAGTATGGGTAACTCACAAACCAACCAAGATATGATCCTAATGTTAGAATTGTCATTCCCTTTAAAAATATGCCCAATATCAGGCCCATTTCATTTATGGGGGACTCAAAAAATCCCTTGGTGCTTATACCACCTCCTTTCTACCTCAACAATTCACCATTATTTTCTCTTAACTAGATAAACAAATTTTGCTAAAACATATCTCCATTGGTGTGTTTGGAAAGGCTTCAGTCTTAGGTGATAGGGGTATGGCCCAAACGAATTGGTCACCATCAAAACTAGGAAGCCACATGAGAAACACATACTAGGTATCATATTACCTAGTAATAATAAATCCAAATAACCCATAATTACCATTGTTAAGGGGGATATCCCTTCCTTACTGACCATGCATCCACTTGCATGTGAGGAGGATGACATCATCCCATCTAATGGTTTTTCCATCAACATGATTAGCCTAAAACCCTTGACTTATTAAAAATATGAGGCAACTGTAACCATCCCTTTGACCCACATTTAAACAATAGGACAAGACTCTCTTATCATGAACACTATTTAGTCCTAGGATGATGATTCTACTCTCACCCATCTTGGTGCCCCAAATTCTTCAATCCACAAATCCCTTCCTCTTGCGTCTTTGACCATGTTGAATGAATCCACCATAGGTATCAACTTGGGTACTCTAGATAATCTCCACATTGTCAAAATCATTCAATCATTGAATGTTGAGGAACTTTAGGACTTACCATCTTTCATCTAAGACCATAGCCTAGCCTTTGCTTGGTCTTACAGTGATATGCCTGAAATTGACACTCTCATTTCTACCCATAACATAGTCACTCATCATGATGCCAAACCTATCAAGTAAAGGCTCTAATGCATGCATCCACACATATCCCTTCTCATAAAAGAGGATATTTAGTTTCTTCTATCTATTAACTTTATTCAATCCATTGACTACCCCCAATAGATATCAAATGTTGTACCTATCACCAAAGCGATAAAGGGAATATGCATTTGTGTGGACTTTTGTGACCTCAACCTCACCTACCCAAAATATAAATTCACTCTACCAAGAATCGACCAACTTGTTGATCTTACATTTAGCCATGAGATGTTATCTCTGATGGATGGGCTCTCAAGTTACAATTAGATCTTAATTGCTCTCGAAGATTAGCATAAAACCACTTTTACCACCCCATGGGGAACCTTCTACTATAGAGTCATGCACTTTGGACTAAAGAACACTAGTGAAACTAACCAACATGGCATGACTTATATCTTCCATGAACTCATCCATAAGATTGTTGAGGATTATGTGTATGACCTTATCAAAAAATCCAAACTCTAGAAGGATCATTTGGACATTTTAATATTATCTTTGAATTCATTATCCATTACCATATCCACCTATACCCTAAGAAGTGCATTTTTGGGGTCTTTTCAGGAAAGCTTATTAGTTTTATTATCTCCCTTCATAGAATTAAAGTTGACCCCACCAAAATCAAATCCATCATTGACATGTTTCCTCTAACCAAACTTAAGTAATTATGTATCCTATTGGGAAAACTTCAATATATTGATCATTTCATTTCCCAAATTTTGGATTGGTGCCAACCCTGACACCACCTTCTAAATATATATCTTTCACATGGAAAATCAAATAATAAAATACCTTTGATTAACTCAAAAACTACCTTTTCCCTCCACCTATCCTTACCCTTCCCAAGGAAGACCAACCCTTTTACCTCTATAACTCTGCCATTGACCATTCCTTAGGGGCCGTGCTAGCTTACTGAGATGAACAACAAAGAGAGAAAGTGATATACTACATTATAAGCACACTTGTATAATATGAAAATTGGTACAACCATACTAAGAATATTTCAATATATTTAGTCTTTGTGGCCACTAAAATTTTCCATTACCTTCTTAATCACAAAACCTATGTCATAACCAACACCAACCAGCTCAAGTACATGCACTCCAATCTCCATAAAAATAGTGTATGGCCAAGTAGTTCATGATCTTAGTAGAGTTTGATCTTGATTTAATTTAGTAAAATTCAATTCAATGGAAAGTTATTTTTGACTAGTTGGCTGAAGCACCATTAGTAGGAAACCAACCTCCTCTTCTTGAGTTCCTTGATGAGTCTATCATGACTTTATCTCAAGCTAACTTTACCTATTGGGTCACCATATTATTCAATGGTTTGAAGTGTCAGCATGGTGAGGTATCATGTATCATCCTTATCCCCTTTGATGATGAACCTCTACCTTTGTCCCTCAATCTTAATTTTTAATGTACCAACAACATGGTTGAGTAAGAAGCCCTAGTGATAAGCCTTCAGACTATCATAGCCCTAGGAGTCAAAATGATTAACATATTTGGTGAATCTTAACTTGTGGTCAATAAAATTAATGGATCATAATAGTTTAATAATGATGTTCTACAACAACATAGATAACTAGTTGATTAACTTTTAGAGTCATTTGAGCATTATTGTATCTAGTCATCCCCATGATCTACTAACAAGTTCACCAACACCATGGCTCCTTTTACCTCCCAGATACTATCTACACCCTTGAAATCAAATATATCTATCATTATCCATAGGCTTACCTAGAATTAATATGTCAAAATAGATTCACCCACCATTTTCAATGTGGAGAAGACTGAAACAAACCTTTGATTATCTTAACCTTGGCATATTTCCTTTTGGCCTCTCTATGAATGATCAAAGAGAATTTATTTAGGGTATTTTTCACTATACCATTATGGGAGGAATTATATATAAATGCAATAATTATGTCCTCCTCTTCTATTTCCTATGTATTCACGAAGCCTCTCACACTATGAAGGAAACACATGTGGAATCTATGGTGGTCACTTTAGTGGCCTCACTATAAATAAGTGCATCCTTCATCTTAGTTATAAATGGCCTACCCTTAACCAATATTTTTGAGATTATGTAAAAAATTGTGTCAAATATAAATATCACACTAATTTTCATCATGCACTTAGCCATAGCCTTTGAGTTTCCACCTATTTTTGGCCCTTCTCACAATGGGGTCTAGATCTTATTGGTCAAAGGAACACTAATTCCTTGTAGTAACACCATTCTATTATCACCAAGATTTAGTATTTTATCAAGTAGGTAAAGGATATACCTATGGTCTCGACCAAAGTAGATAAGATCATCAACTTTATCAATCATCACATTATATGTCGCTTATGTGTTCTTCATAATATTATCACTAAAAATGGTATATCCTTTATGAAAAAACAAGTTTAGGGTCTATTTTATGAGTTCAACATTAATTTAAGCTTCTCCTCATCCTATCACCCTAGGAAAAGGGATAGGTAAAATCCATTAACAAAATTATTAATAATGTGTTAACTAAAATGATCAATGCATCTAGTCAAGATTGGCACTTGCACATCCCCTTCATTTTGTGGGCATATCATACTAGCCTTAGAACCCCTACATGTGCTACACCCTTTTCTCTCATATTTTTAGAAAATGTTGTCTTACCTCTTAAGATTGAAATACCCTCTGTTTGCATATCTTTACAAGAATTTATTTTAGAGGATGATTATCATCAACATCATTTAGCCCAGCTCGATCTACTCGATCAGCATCATCTAGCAGCCCTTACCCATCTCCATGTATATTAAGAGCACATCAAACATGTTAATAAAAATAACCTAAAAGTGTTAAAATTTAATATCAAAGATCTTATCCTAAAGGAAAACCAACATGCCACTAATATGGATAAAAGTAAGTAGGGTAAGTTTACTTTCAATTGGCTTATACCTTATATCATAACCCACAAGTATGGATAAGAAGCTTACTAGTCATGTTTTCTCAAAGGCTACCTAGAACATGAGCCCTCAATTCTTTGCATCTACATCCATTCTTTTTTTGAGAAGGATCACATTCACCTTTTGTCTAACTTAAGGTCATCCCTTGCTATCTACCTACATTCTAGCTCCCTATTTTAGGGGTAATCGATTAAAACAAAATCATGTGATTATATGTCAACAATATATCCTTATCTTAAGTAATAGGTATCATGGCTCTACCCATGGCATGGTTCTCATGGTACTTTCCTTACCTTCATAGGATGGATTCCCATGGTCGTTGTCACCTAAGATTCTTTACACCTAATCAACCTTCTTGTGCTTCTAGTTTTACCTTCATAAAGGTGAACCACTAAGCTAGCCTAAACAAGTCTATGCCAATCAAAATAACAAAATTCCTATTGATATCAAATCATGATTCATTCCTAGCATTCGTAGACTATTCCCTTGAAGTATATTTATTGAAAATTTATTTAAAATTGCATAAATGTAAGGTAGAGTGCTCCCTTGAAGGACAACTAACATAACGCCTTGAATAAAGAACATAAACTTAGACCACTCCCATGAAGGATGATTGTGTAATCATTTGTCAAAATCATATAAATTTATTGAAAGCTTCCTACATTGATTAGATTCCCATATAGAGAAATCAACAAAAGACCCATTATCAAAATCATAAGAAAAACAAACTAATTTTTAAAGTCATAATCGGCTTTCAAGCAACAAACTAAATTGAAATCCCAAATCATATTTCAAAATTATACTTAACACATTGATTAGTCTACACAATTTTGACATATGCTTATTTATCCTACTTATTGGACACTTATAGAAGAGGTATGCTAGTCTCATAAGAAGGTTCCATTTTCACCCATCTCCCCTTTACACTATATGCAAGGGATTCTTGAGCTTACTTGACATTGTATGGTCAAGAAAAATTCTAAACCAATGAATGAATGCTAATGTGAATCACTCAAAGAGTTCATGTTAACTAATTCAATCCAACATTGTCCTTGTTTTAGTCCTTGTAAGTGAAGAGGCACTATGCCCTCTTCCTACTCTATCATGACTAGTTGATATTTTCATTATGACATTTGTCTGTTGATTATATTCTTTGGTGTCCCATATAAATTTGTTAATTAAATTACCTCATGTGTTTTATTCTAAAAATTAACAAATAAACATAACCATAACAATCATAATAAAATAATAACATCCATGATCATTTAAACAACCAACCATTTTTCGACCACATGTCTGTAGTCTACAATAATCTACTATATACACATTAATATTTAACATCTTTTAATCCTAACCGTATATAAAAGCCATCTCATGCCTAGAAAGTCTAATTTGATATCTAGTAACTCAAACATAACATAAGCATAATCCATGATCACATATACACATCACATCAAAAGAATTATACATCAACATCAAAACATAAACCATAAATCATCAACATGAGCATATGTAACCATAACATATATAAAATAATGAATAAAATAGCATAATAATGTATACAAATTAGATAAACATGACTCTCTCTCAAAAATTTACATCTCACCACATTAGCTCATAGGCTAGAATTAGAATTATATACAAAATGTGATACTCTAGATATATCTATAACCCAGGGACACCACTCCCTCCTAGAGAACTATTGTATATTGTTTCCTTCCGACCTATTATGCCTAACAATCCAATAACTCTCCCTATATATGTAGATATAGATGTTCCCCACTACCCTATGTCACTACACTAGCACCACCTACCAATATGGCTCTATACTCACCCCATCAAGGCTAATCTAGGCACTATGTTAGAATAATAACCTTGTAATACCATAAATTCTCTACTATATTTAGCTACCATGCTATAGGAGTAAAACCTAGTTGTGTTATATGTCCTATTCTTACTCCTCTTCCTCTCTACCTTACAGAGTCCCACTCTTAGGTCAACAAGCCTAGAGATGTCTTGGCCTAATCCCTCTCACTCATGAAAATAATACGCTGACCCTATAAGATCATAACCTAACCTTATAGTGTGAAAATATAGCCCTAAAACATGGTCACTTATCCTTTTAATATATGTACCTATCTCTATATAATGGCTAAAGTCACCACTACCTATCCATCATGGCCTCTCATCTCCACTAATGTCTACAATTGTATATATGGGCTGGTACCATATCATGTATCCATCTACTAACTCAGCATCATCTATTAGTGCCTTAGATAGTATTTCATCATACACTAAAAAATTAGGTAAAGGATTTGGCTCTAGTAATAGGGTCTCTAAATATTCTCTCTTGTACATAGGGAATGAGCCTAAGATACCATATATTAGGCTGAACTACTAACGTACCCTATCAAATGGATTCAGATCCACCTACCCATCTCACCTACTGAGTATCCATCTTTAGCTTTGAAGGGATAATGTCTATCTCTTATACCTTGGACATACTAAGAAATGGATGTATGGCCTCTATGTGATATCTCCTATCACTATTTCACCAAGTGCACCATTGAACCACTCCACATCATGAGCACTACCTATCTCATTTCATGACCTCCACCATTGAGTCACTTATAGGCCAGTCCATCTTTGTCAACAATCAAAAACTCCTTATATCCTTGTTGGTCCTCTCAGTCTACCTTCTACTTCAACAATTAATCTCACCCTAAGTAATCAACCTCAACAAAGACCTTCAACACTCAGTGCCCAAATCACCTAGAGCTCTAGGTCAATGACACCAAAAGACAAAGTGAGTAGAAAGTGATTGAATTTCACTTCTACCTGGTATGTTTTTAGGGTTTTTAACCTATTTATCAATGATTAGGGTGAATATTGATGGTCTTCATTAGGGTACCTAACCATCAATGGCTAGGTTGCCCCACTTTTTAGCTCTTCCCTTCTGCAAGCCACCTCTCAATAGACTTAACATCAACTTACCCACCCATAGATTATATCTTATCCACCCACCCTAACCACCTTATCACCTCACCATTGGTCTATTTTGGCCCACCTAGCATGTGTTTTGTGACACTTTTTTCCTATTTCATTGACATTAGTAACAACATTTCCATATTGACCCTTTTTGAACATGTATTACCTCATGCTTACCTAACCCTCTTGTGTCTTTCTAGGAGCACTTCCTACCTTATATACCTATGACACTTGACCCATTTATGTTTTCTATGAGATCAGTTCCTACCTTGGATACCCTCAAAAACATTGACCTTGTATAAGAGACTAACAATTACACCCATCTACCATGTTTAAATGTGGTCATATGGTACACTAGTCTCTTTTCCCTTATCAATGACCTTTATTGTTTTCAAACATGGAAACCTTGTGTTTGTATGATCTTGGATATCACACCTCTTGTCACACATTGTGTTCTTGTTTACATTTTAGTGCCCAACCTCTCATCCACCTCCATGATGTCCACCTTCATCATCATCTTCACCCACCTTGTCAAACATACACCTAATTCTATTTTCCCTCATTCACTCCCAATTTGAGGAGGAACACCTCCTCCCATACTCAAGGCAACAAGACCTTTAACTAGAAATAAATTGTTATTTTATAGATCATTAATTTAAAGCCACATAAGAAAATGGGGAAAATGTAATTACCAAAAAGTTGCACACCATAAATCCAAGTGTCAAAGCACCCCTTAACCACCATAGGACCCCTTTGGGACCATTTAACCTTCTAATCCCTAACATAGCTTACCCATAGTCAATTTGATTTAACTATATTAAAACCTACCTTTCACCTATTTATACCCTTTACCCTTGACCGTTGATGGTCAGGTTGACTACCAATAGTCACTTTGACCATGGATGATCAGGTTCCACCTCTTTAACCAAGAACATACAAACTACTTGCCTTTATTTTATAAAAATAAGTTATCTAAATCTATGTGTGAGCCATTACATAGCTAATTTATAATTAGATGGCCCAGTTGAACCTTCACTTCCACCACTTGCTTGTGCCTATAAGAAGAGAGGAGCTGGGAGGATAAATCCATCTACAATAATTATCAAGATATTGTGTGTCTAGGAGTTTATTTTTGCAATTCAATCATTATCAAAAATCTAATGAACTAGCTACCACATTAGAGAGTCAATTTTCTACTGCCTCTCCACCAAGTTCTCAAGTATCATTACTCTATTAGAATCAAGCTAGAATCCACCAAAAGGTCAACTTTTTACCCAATCAACTTATAGTAAGAAAATTATTTGTTTTTTAGTATTCATTTACTTTATTTCCATTTCAAAATCAACCCAGGTCTTACTCATCTCTCTAAATCCATCTTTTGGATCTCGTCAACCAGCTTTTTAACCAACCCAGATCTAGACATAGTAATCATTGATGGTTGTCTCAACCATAGATTGTATATCTAACCATAAAAAGTCACCTTGACCATTAATTATCACCCTAAACATTGACAGTCACCTTGACCATCAATGGTCAACCCAACTACCGATGGTCATTATGGTATTAAAAACCAACAAGCTAATTTCACCTACCAACACCTAAACAAACTAGATTTTTTATGTCCCTACTTGTTCATAGACCCTTTTATAATTTTTTAAATCATACACCAACTCCCTAGCACTAATATGATTAGTTTGTCACTAATTGAATCATTTATAATATATTTTATAGGCATGCATTCTTGTGTTAAATTTTATTACCATTGACTTATTGATGCAAGTATGTTCTATTTTTTTGGTAAATTTAATTGTTTGAATTGTGTGGATTAACAACCCATAAGGAATATATTTCTTCTAGGATCTAGCTATCATTAAGTAATCCACTCAGTTATTTTTCTAAAAAATAAGTTTGTTTTAATACTTTTTTATCTACAGGTCATCCTTCAAAGCTAAAGACAATCTCTTCACAATCTTATGATTCAACATGCACACAATCAAATAGGGTTTTCAACCACACCCATATTTAGTTTCCTCTTTTCCCTTTTCTAATAACAAGCAAAAATTCACTGAAACACTTATCACCTATGTATTTTCTCTCAAGATCCACTCAACTTTTGACCCACCACTCACCTTTAGCTCTAATTTATATGAGTGAAAGCACAACATAGATCTATTTGGACCCACTGACATCATCCTTATTAGTTAACCATTAGATATTTTGATCTAATTCAAGATAGACTATTGATCTCTTTCTAGGGACCTTTTGACATATTGGCTTCCCATGTGTTATTGATCTATGATTTGATGAAGTGATATTTTTATAGTTGTCAGTCGTATGTTTATCCTTCGAGCATTTGAATTTAGATAGTTATTTTATGAGCCTTAAACTTGATTTATGTGTACACATTTCACTCTAAAAGTTTAACTTTAAAGGCTTATATATTGTGATAGAAAACTCATGAAGATACTAAATTTGTAGATGATGATCTTTGCACTAAATTAAACATTTCCATGTGGTCTTTTGGGATTAAGTGGATTATTAAGCATACTCAAAAAATTATTAATAAAATTGGCCTATCTGCTTCTCTATGATGTGTGATAAAGGTCTGGTCCATCTTCTTCACTTGTTCTTGAATTGTTTCTTGAATCTCCAAGGCTCGAATGAACATCTGAGACTTGTAAAAACCTGCTCCATGTTGTTGAATACTATGATCACAATGGAATCATAATTTCTCAAATTTTGATAGACTATAATTTATGTTTACTTAAAGTGTTTAAAAATCTTTGTAAGCTATATGTGGTCTTTGGACCTTTGATTCCATCCAAAACTCTATTCAACTTATCCACCCAAGCAAAAGGTTGGTATGTCGATCAAAATGTCCAATAGTTACATTTTCAAAAAATGTGGATGAAACTATACTTTTTATGCAAGATCCTATTTTTTATAAATTATTACCATCATTTCTAATCTTACATGATGATAATTTTACTTCTATTTCCATATTTAACTTATATAATTTTCATTATATGTCTTATATGAGATTATTGAACATTTTCTAATTTTGATAATCCCTTGAATGTGATCCAAAACCCATGGTAGGAGACCCATAAAGTGTAATTTTTTTGGACTTTTATAATTTGGGGATTGACCAAATAGGCTCAAGGGATTCTTATAGGTGTAGGAAGATATGTGAGTTGACACTCAGCCAATTTCATACTAAGAAGCACTAGAGGTTTTTTTACTATAGTAATTTATTTGTGTTATGTATTTTGTAATATAACATGTTGTGGCACTACCATGTTCAATTTTTAATTGATATCACATTTTTGTTATTTAAGATTAAATGTTTAATATGGATTGATCTTAAATATTCATGTATCAAATGAGGTTAATGTAGTGGCCTCAAACTTTATCTTGTTTAATGTAAGGAGTTTCATTTCTCAGTCATGCTCAGGATCACGTAGTTGTTTCTCATAAGTAGGAGATTTTAGTGCAATAAAGTGTGGTGAAAAGGGGTGAAATGATACCTCTAATTCAATAGGTTTATGCAATACATATTGTGAATCAATGACATAATTTGGATTCCTTTTAGGTGTTCTTTTCAATGAAATAATTTGTTCTTCTATTGCTTTAATCATTTATAATGAGGATTATGAAAAATCCCCACATTGGTTCCTTTATGTCGATTTACAAGATTTTGTCTCAAATACAAATATATATCTAAAGATGTCTGTAAAAGGATTAAAGTCTATTAGATAATAATATATGGAAATCTATTTATAGACATTCTATATAAATAGAAAGTGTTTTTGTGATAGATGAAAATGATCTTGGTCATCATAGAATGGACTAATAAGTCATTAGAAAGACTTATAAATTATTTTAAAATGAGTTGGTAGAAGAAAATATAATTCATCATCTTAGGATGTACCAGTTAATCATCAAAATTCCCTCAAAAATCTTCCCAAATGAGTCTGTTGCTATTTTATTGGAACAAAATTCCCTAAATCATACAAATCTACATTTAGATACAATCTATAATTGTAAAGTCTATATATAGAAATACTTTATATAATAAGTGTTCTAAGGTAGCTAAAAATGAAATTGATCATCTTGTGATGTACCAATTAATGGTGAAAATGGTTTTGAAAAGCTTCCTAAGAGATATAATTAAATATTGTGTTTCATCAATAATAGTAATTTTTATGGTTCTTGTACTGAATTTTTTTTTTCAAGAGGAGTACATTTTCTTGGATTAAAATTTCCTATTTAAATTTAATTAATTTTACATGGATGTGATTTGGCCATGTATTTTTGACCCCAATAGTGGGCTTCAAAGTTGAAGTACTTGTGTTGTTGGCTGAAATGTTTAACCCTGACTCTACATTGAGATATCACACCTTATTGTCTTAAATGAAAAGTTAATGTTTATAAATTTTTATGGTGTAGATTACTTATGACATCACATAACCATAACTTAGATAAACCCATAAAATTATTTCCCATGTCTAGGTCTTCGATTTACTAGATAGAATTTTTTGTCACTTATTTTAATTACCATTTCGAGGTTGAATTCATCTCCAAATATTAGTTTATAAATTAAAGAAAGGTGACTCTCTCTCTCTTAGGTATTTGAATCAGTGAATTAAATTTTTTGAAAGGTATTATATGTGGGCTAGGAATTAAGAAGTCAAATCCCTATTAGAAAATTTAATCATATAATTTAATGAACAAATATAAATAAACATTTTTAATAAGAATAATTATAATAAACAATAAAAATTTATAAATATTTTTATATTCAAAAACTATCTGAGTTTATTATTTATTTTTATTTATGTTTAAATATTTAAATATTTAAATTAAATAATGTACATTATTTAAATGTTTAATATGTTTAAATATATAAATATATTTTTTAAAATAATTTTATATGTTAAAAATAGTTGTAAAAACTTTTAAATTATTATCGACTTAGAAATTCCTGCATGCTTCAAAACTAGGATTAAGTTTATATTTTTCTATTTCAATTATTTTATATTAGTTTTTATCTCTCCCTTTAGAAGGCCAAAAAACATTCTTCTATTGACTGCTAGGTTAATTATTGCATTAGTGGTGAAAATATTGACCCCATTTTTCATTGACATTTCTATAGGTCCTTCTTGTCAGGTATTTAATCTATTTAATTTATTGTTTTACTGTATCTAAAATGTGTGATTTGTTTAAGTTAACATGACCCTTGTATTCATGTTTATGGATTTAAGTTATGAAATTATTGAGATTTAGACAGACTTGGATATTTATTATGAAATGGCTGAGTTAATGAAATGGCAAAGATTAGGATTGTTTAGCACTTGTGTTCAATAGGGACCCAAATGGTGAATGTAAGGGGAAATGATTTTTTTATTAACTATAAGAAAATAATAAAAATAAGTGTTGAGATGAGATAGAGTTTCAATGGTTCCACCCTATCTTTATCTCTCATTGTTCATCTGTTGGCTCTGTTCAGGATACTACGAATTGTTTTCATTTTAGACTGAGTTGAAAAGTCATTTTTTGGGGTGGTGAATTTTTACCTCATGTTGCATGATAATATTTAATTAATGAGTGATTGAATAAAAAATAACATTATTATTGATTGTGGCAAAATTTTCCCTCATGCTTTGATATTTTTGGATAGAGAGGTCCCATGCATCATTATATATTTAAAAATTGATTATAAAATATTTGTGCCTTAAAAATAGGAGAAATTAATATTTAGGGAGAAGTTTTTGAGGGGTGGGAAGTAGTAGGGGGATAAATATTTCTATGGATTATCCTTTTTTTTCCATTGCCATCTATCATTTGTATCTAATCGATTTTTTTTTGAAGAAAAGTTTTGTATTAAAATTCTTCTAGTTTCTCTTAGTAACTTGTATTACACATAACTTTTCTAGTCTTTAGAGCATCCTGTATAGGTCTTTAGAGCACCCTTTACAACTCTTTAGAGCATTCCTAGACTTCTTTAGAGCATCCTATGTATGTCTTTGGACCACACCCAAAGCATCTTTGGAGCAATTTTAGAGCATCTATGGAGTGTCTTCGAAGTATTTAATCTTTATAACTCACTTGTTGAATCCAAAAAATTGTAGTTGAAAGAGTTGTCAAAACTATGTGTTGCTTTCTCAAAATTACTACATCACTAGGATGTGTTACTATAATCAAAATTACCCCATCCTTGGGATGTGTTTTTGTACTGAATACTGTGCTATTCATCCAACATAGAAAAAATAACATGATAGATACTTATTGATAAATTACATACAAACAAGGAATAAATTGCATTCATATCCTATTTAGATTAGACTTTTACTAATAAATGTAATACAATATATAACCAAAGGCAACATTTTATGGATAGTTTATATAACTATGATGATCTATATGAAATGCTTATCATTTATTCCCCACACTTTACCTTTTTCATGTCATCTTGTAAAGAAGTGAGATGACTGATCCTAAATCCAAATTTCCTAAGCCAAACTTTTGACTCAGATCATAAATATCAAAATGATGGCCTGAGTCATGCTAGCCCCTTGACAAGAATCCAAGATCTCTAACAAATGTATGCAATCAGGCTTGAAATTTAACTTCTTCTTAAGAACTCTAACATTCAAATGAGATAGAGTACATAGAATGATGAGAGGCCTAAATCTCATCCCAATCTAGACATCTAAACCTCTTTCTTCTAAGAGTCAAGTGATTATTTGGCAAATTACTTTGGCTCTCCTTAGACTCCATCTAATATTGGTGGGGCTAAGGACTTACCTATGCTAAAAATCAATAGGTAATGTCTCCCACCTAGAAATATTTGCATTGATAAAATTGTCTTGAAAATATCATAGTCCTGAAAATTTCCCAGTGTACAAATTTTTTTGTGTTTCTAGGTGCGAAATCAGCCTACATAATACTTTTCAAACAGGATTATGAAGAATCAAATCAAGTTCAATCACATTAATATTTCACATGATGGTATATAAATGTTATAATAATTCAAGGTTAAAAAAAGTTTTAGAAATTTTCTCTCACATGTTAAATATGCAGCTATGAAAATTAGTTTCTGAGCTAATTTTTACATGGTCAATTTTATGTGTTTCTAGTTTTCAAATATGACCAATGGATACATTTCAATATTATTTTATAGGTAGTAAAGGATGTAAAATATTAATCAAATTCATCATGGTGATATTTAAAGTTTATTATAGAGAAATTTTAAAGAAGTGTACATATATTAGATATAATGTGTGGAATGTGTAGCTATGAAAATTATCTTTTACATTGATTCTTACTTGAGTCATTTTATACACCTCCCAATTGTTAAATCTTCCAAAGGAGCACTTTTTAATCCAATTTGAAAAAGATAAAATGCAATCTAAATTACATGAAAATTTGTTTGATTATACCTTGATGATATGAGAAGGTAATGCATTTTGTTTTTTAGCTACGTGAGATTCTACTAAAAAGTTATGATGGTGTGAAGTGACCCTTCTGTAAAGGTTTATCACTCAACCAACTTTTCTCTAGAAAACACATAGAGGGAAGGTCATAGAGGTTATTTTGATATTTTCAATAAACTAAAAATACCATTTTGAGTATATTTCCAAGAAATTTTTATATATATAAGATACGATGGGTTTTACTAATATATTGCTCTACGATTTTCTATTATTCCATGTTGTGAAGGTGTTGATGTGATAGTGTGCAGCTACATGTTGATTTTTAAGCCATATATTTTCATCTGAATATCCATTTTCAATACTATTTATTTTGATGAAAATTTGACTTCTCCTTCTTTGTAATTATTTGGATTTGAAATTGGAGAAATGTATGATCAAAATTGGTTAATATATGATCTATAAGGTTGTGTTGATTTGACATGCCTTCACAAAGTGTCTAGAGGCTTCTAGAAGACCCAGTGGGAGATGTGATGAATTTGACAAGTGGGAGAGGTTAATTAGAAATAGAAGGAAAATCAAAATAGTTAGTAATACTTCTATAAGAATGAAGACTCTTTCCATGTATGATGACATCACTCAAGTCATCATCCATTTCCCCTATTTTGTCTTTTATTTTATTTTATATATCTCTCACTTTTGTCATTCTAAGAGACTACTTGATCTTATGGTATGGCTAAGACCTTCCCATTTTATAATGAAAACACCTTTTATTAGTAATATACGAATTAATTTACCTTTCTATATGCTTTCATGTTCTGTTCAATTGAGTTTGTACATGGATAATTTTTTAAAGATCTCTCTTTATTGGTTTTTGTCCACTCTATCTTGCCTCTATGCATGATAGTTTTAGTTTTTTAGGTGATAGGATGTGCTATATCAATCATGACTTAATATAGGCTTTGGATAAGATCATATCTTCCTCCATTATCTTATTTCCTTTAGCATTCTTAATAATCACTTATGCTATGTGCTATTTGTGGAGTTTGTGTGAGTGTATGATAATTTGCTATCATATATATGTATCTTAGAGTAATGAAATATGTCAAATATTTATGTATCACCCTTTTTTCAGCCATCTGTTTCTCCTCTTTCTAACCCTTTTCTTTGGAAATAAATAGTTTAGAGTAGTTTTATAAGAGCCTAATTGATACACCTAGTGATAAGCTATTGATATACCTCTCATTTAACCAAGAAATAGATTGGTATCATTTTCAACTAGGGCAGTGTCCAACAACTATTTCAAATGAGACTGTTTAGTATTAGAGTTGTAAATTTCACTATTATGGGGGTTTTAATTTTGTTATGCTTTCTAAATCCTAAAAATAATAAATTTAACTCTAACTGTAGTTTATATGAAATTAAATCTAATTTTTTTGTTAATCATTCACACTATTAACATCTAGAACTTAAACATCCAGAAATTAAACAACTAAAACTTTGATCTAGGAACTTAACAACTCCTTATAATGAGAAGTAGATGTGCATCTAAAATCATCTCAGTATCTATTCATAAGATACAAAATATTGGTAATATTAATGCCCCAATATGCTTATTTAAAATATAGATAATCTAAGAGTTGGATCCCATGATTCTAGGAAGGCAAAAGAACCAAATTCACTAATTATAGATAGGAAATAACTAATCTAAACTAAAGATACTTATGCAGTTTATAAAATAAAGATACAAATATATCCAAATAGTTTTAATCCATTACCATGAATGGTAATGTCTAAAATAAGTCATCTATATATAGAAAATCTATTTATTTATATCTATAGAGTTACTATTCAAATTAGTAGGATTCAATTGGTCTGTGAAGCGCATTCAGGTATCTTTAGAGCATCTTATAGAAATTTTTAGGGTATCATGTATAAGTCTTCATAGCATTCATCAAATTCTTTGGAGCATCCTATATATGTCTTTTAAGTACAACTAGAGCATATTTAGAGCAATTTTGAAACATATTTAGAGTGTATTTAGAGTGTTCAATCTTCGGATCTCACTTACTAAATCCTCAAAATTGCATTTCCTTCTCAAAATTACCCCATTATTGGGATGTGTTATTTTAATCAAAATTACAACAGCCTAGGGATGTGTTTTTATACTTAAAATTGTGTTATTCATCCAAGTTAGATAGAATAAAAAGTTTGAAAATCAACAATAAATTATATACAAACAAAAAACAAATTGCATTTAGAGCCTACAAAGATAAAAATTTTACTATTAAATTCAATACAATATATAACAAAAGGTAACACTTTATAGATAATTTATACAACAATCATGAGTTAAATGAAATTATCATCATCTCTGCCCCACAATTTATCTTTTACAAGTCCTCTTGTAATGAAGTGGGATGACTGATCCTTAATCCAAATTTTTTGAGTCAAACCTGTTACTCAGATCATAAACTTCAAAATGATGGGCCCAGTCATTGTGGTCTCTTGGCAAGAATCTAATATCTATGAAAAATATATGCATCTATACTTGAAATTCAACTTCTTCTTAATAAATCCAACACCTCCATGGAGATAGAGGATAGAAAATGATACGAGACCTAAACCTCATCCCAATCTAGACATTTGAACCTCATTCCTCTAAGAGCCATGTGATTATTTTGCAAACTACTTTGGCTATTCCTAGACACCATATAGTATTGGTTGGCATAAGGACTTCACTATAATTTAAATCAATAGGTAATCTCGCCCAAATGATAAGACTTTCATTGATAAATCAGTAGAATGGTAGTTTAAAAATTCTCTAGAATTATCAATATTATATCTTAATAGATCATGATACTTGTTCTTCATATACATATGATACAGTGGTTGAAAAACATAAATAAGTTTTTTTGGTTATGAGAATTATGGTTTCATGCATAACCTAGTGGTGATTTGTAATTCCAAAAATCTATTATTAGCCTATTTCCATGCTATTTGGTTCCTTAGAGTGAAGATAAAGGCACACAATTATGTCTGTGCAACAAATAAATTTATCAAAAAACTAGACTGATATCTTTACAACAAATTGAAAGTATAGAAATCACAAATGACATCCTACCTTTATTCATTTATCTTTAGAAAAATGTCCATAAATACATTCTCATCTTCAATTATATGTGAAAAACTAAGGGAAATTAATTAAAATTGTCATTTATAAAATTTCTCATGTAAGCAATGGACATAAATTGATGAAGACTACCTTCATGCTAATTATTTATTAGAAATAACACAAATGTGATGTATAGAAGCATGTGTTTTTTGAAATTAAATTTGGAAATATTAAAATTTATTTTGAGATTCCTCCTTAAGTTTGAAATTTTCATCCTTCAAAATTTGAATCTTTTTGTGTTATGCTAGATAAAGATTATTTCATGTAATTGAACAAGGAAAGAAGGAATAATTCTTGTTGGGCCCTTTGTTTGAAATGTAATTTCTCATGTTTCTCTTTACATGGCATGAATAAAGGCTTATAACTTAGAAATCCAAGTCTTGAGGTTTATTATTCTATTAGTATGTTGGTAAATCATTGCATTTCTATCAGAAATACTTTCTCTTGGATTATTAATTAGATTATGCTTATCAACATTATAATTTTGTAAATCAGTAATCTGAGTGTCCTTGATACCATTAGAATTATACAAATTACTCAATTCTTGATTTTTTGAAAATATTACATTATGGACCCTAGTATATTCAAATTGTATTCTTTGAAGAATTATTTTTTGTTCACTAACTCTAGTAATAGATTATACCTACCTTTCTTTCAAATTAGAAATAATCAAGTCCTTACCTTTCAAAGTTAAACATATAGCATCTAACTTTACTTGTTTTAGTTTGATTGTTTTCTCATGGTATATTGTAATTTGTTTTATTCATTGAAATTTTTTAGAGAAGATGGATCTTATTCAATCAAGGGTGATTTATCCTTATGAACAATAAAGGGCACATGATTATCTACTTATTAAAGTAAAAATTCTTTTATTAGGGTTCCATCTAAAAATACAACTTCTTCTATGACCTACACATCTTATTCTTATTCTTCTAATATGTGTCGGTGAGTATGCTAGAGTTTAGTTAGAGGAGGATGAGGGGGGTCTAAATAAATTCCCATTTACCACTTTGATCTTTGTCAAATTGTCTTCAGAAACAAGGGTGGTGAAGATGGTTATTCTAAAATTTAAACTATGGGTTCTTCAATATATATTTTTGTGGAAGGAAGAGAGGTAGGGTATGGTTTATTTTTGTTAGGAACTAGAGAAAAATTTCAAAAGAAAGAGGACCAAGTCTTTTTCCCTCTTGGTTTATTGAGAAAATAATAGTGAAAAATTAGTGTAACTAGCCCATGATGATGGGTGGACCTAATTCCTCAAATTATATTCAAAGAAAGATTAATCAGAGCATTGTGTAGGAAAGAAGAAAGAGAAAAGATTGATCTTATATTATTCTAAAACAAATCCTTTCCTCAAGTGAAGAAGGATTCTCATATCATCTCCATCCACTACTATAATATGACCATCACAAGTGATATATTTCATTATATAGAAAATAAAATTTTACTAAATTTGAGGAATAATTTATCTAATAATTCCCTTGGCCACTCCTTGGGGGTATTTGGATAGTATAGTGTGTGTCTAATTTCCTTCAACAAATATACAAATCATGGTATAAAAAATGTTTTTTTCAATAGCAACTATTCTATCCTCAGGAGTCCTAAATAGAGTACTAATTATAAATGGATTTGCTTGAATGTTATTCTCTTTTATAATAGCATGATATTAATTAAAATTATCATAGAATTCTAGCAAAATTTCTTCATGAAATCTGTGAAACATTTTCAATAAATTCAACCAACCTATTGTTTCAAAGACATCTATTACTACTTTATCTTATAGCAATGCATCAGAGAATTTTGTTTCACTCTTTTTCTTTCTCTCACACATATTTAGAGCAAGCAGTATTTAATTGAAACTATGACTATATTGTAAAAACATAGAGCTAGAATTTGCATAGGGAATAGGGGAGGAAAGAGGTTAGAGATACAACATATTAATTGATGGTAGAAACAATGCAACAATGAATAAAAAATAGGTTATATTATGTGATTATGATGATATTGAAATCAAAAATTATGGTTATATCTTTGAAGCATGTAATATATAATGTGAGGGTGCTTCATCTAATCAAGTACTAATTATATGTCATAAAGGTCATTATTCATAGTACTAGGAGCAATAATCATAATGAATTATGCATCATACTAAATCTTATTTAAAGAACTTGTATTTAAAACATAGTCACTCCAATCTAATTTGAAATTTTCATTTAAAAACATCATCCCATAAAATATATTGGAGGGTATTTTTTGAAAATATTGTCACATCAAATCTATTCGAGGGGATCTTTTGAAAACACCATCACATCAAATTATGGATTATGGTATTGGTGGTCTAATGACATTGTCTTGATTCTCATTAATGGAGGCGAATTCTTTCCATTCATGATTTTTCATCTTAGGATCGTAACTGTTAGTCTTAGGAGCATAGTTTTTAGTCTTTGGAGCATGTTGCAAGTCTTCTGAGCTAAACCTTCCAAATTTAAAGCAAAACTATAGTCTAATTAAGAATTTGTTATATATATATATATATATATATATATATATATATTCTTAATTAGATTATATTTTTTCTCTAAATGTTGAAGTTTTAGCTCAGAAGACTACAACATGCTCCAAAGACTATATATATATATGTGTGTGTGTGGTGTTTTTTGTATAAATTTGTATCCAATTGGATCTATTTAATCTATGTCTTGTTTTAAGAACCACTTCGGGGCTCTATTGATGGAGTTAATGGTTGATTTGGAATTAGCCCTTGGAAGATAGATGTATGGGGATGAATCCTCTCCACATGGTACAATAAGTCATTGTAGTGTTTTTCAACTGTGGCCAATGCAATAGTATTGAAACTAGTGTCTCTTTAGACTATGTTTGTATCATAATAATAGAGAAATGGAACCTATTTTGATTTACTTATTCTAGATATTTTTGATTTAGACATGTCTTTAAAATTTTGATTGATGAGTTCATATACTAGATTAATGATGGATGAATGCATATACGTCCTTTAGTAAATAACACATACTACTTTGAAGTTCTTCCACATTCATCAATTTAAAGTGAATGTAAAGCCTTGAGATTCCAAGCTTTAAACTCTAGAATTTTTGGAATTTTTAACTAAGAGATACAAGCCATAAATGATAAGTATGTTTTACTTACTTTGACTTAAAGTCAGGGTAGCTATTTAGTTTTGTTCTAATGGCTTCAAAAATTCACTTTTGGGAACTACCATTATAAGATTACCCACATGTCCTCCAATCATAGGATAAGAACTTGTGAGATAGGGATCCACATGTCCTTAGCCTATAGATTCTAACTATCAACTGGTTTCCTTGTAGTATTAAAATATCCAAGATTTAAGTGACTAGCTACTAGGTGTCATTTTATCATGTGATAATAGTATTGAGATATTAAATATTTCACCCTATATGTGGGGGTGTGAATAGTATGATCAAGTGCCAATTTACATGATTTGATTGGATTATTTCATCATAAGACATTGGAAGTCAATTGGGGACTTGAAAGGTTATGATTGGCTGCTATGTTTCATGCTCTAGTTGGGTTATAACTCCTTTGTGCACTAAACATTAATGATTAAATGATAAGTGTTGCATTCCCATTCGGTCACTAGGTTGTGGGCATTGTATCTCTTCCTTTGAATTAAAATGTTGTGAATGGGTGATAAGTAACATGATGGAATAGGGTCACAGGTTTTTGAGACTTTAGAAAATAATAAATCATTGGAAGCCCACAATAGGGTGCCAAGTGGTAACCTTTCATTGGTACTCTATGTCATGAGAATTTTCAAAGGCTAAAATATGCACAATAAATATTGAAAATTTATGGCTAAGTGACCAGTACGTGTGAAACTATTACATGTCAATTGAGGTTGAGTTATCATCGAGTTCCTTACAAATAAAAAACTACGAAAGTAATAACTTCATGGGTAACTTGAAGGTATCTCCTATGAGATAGCTTGAAAGATAAATCCACTCTTATGCCTTTTTAAAAGGTGTGTCTGAGGAGATACCTTGAATAAGAAATCCAATCTTGGCCATATTTAAAATTCATATTCTAGGAGATAGCTTGAAGGTATTATAAGGGCATTCAAAATATCACCTAGTAGTGCCTTCCATGTAAAGGAAAATTCCACTTATTCTTTAAAGGAAAAATCCACTGTTGTGCCTATTTGAAAGGTATGTCCTAGGAGATAACTTGAAGGGTATATCCAATATTATGCATGTTTAAAATGTATCCCTTAGGACATAACTTTAGGGTATTATAAGGTCCTTCAAAATATTAACTAGTACTGCCTTCCATGTAAAGGAAAATTCCTCTTGTTCCTTGAAGGATAAATCCACTCTTGTGATTATTTGGAAAGTATCTCATAAGAGATACCTTCAAGGGGAAATACACTCTTATTCATGTTTGAAAGGTATCTCCTAGGAGATACCTTGAATTTATTATAAGGGCATTTAAAAATATCACCTAGTAGTGCCTTCCATGTAAAAGAAAATTTCAATTATTCCTTATAAGAGAAATCCACTCTTGGGCCTATTTGAAAGGTATCTCCTAATAGATACCTTGAAGTGGAAATCCAAAATTATGCATGTTTGAAAGGTATCTCATATGAAATAACTTGAAGTTATTACAAGGGCCTTAAAAATATCACCAATTAGTCCCTTATACGTAAAGGAAAATTCCACTTGTTCATGTTGAAGGTATCTATTACAATATACTTTCAATGTTCCCTTCAATCTATGAAAATACCCTTCGAAGTATCCCCTAGGATATTATATCAAGGGCCTTGTAATTCCTTAAAGTTACCATGAAGGTATTACAAGGCCCTTGAAGTAATCTTGTAGTAGATATCTCAAAGGGCATTGCCATACAATCAAGGGGACATTGAATGTATCTACTAGGAAACTTTATACATAATAGTCAATGTATTGATAACTACCTTCCTTGATTGAAACAGTTATTTACTCATTGAATACATTATAAAACTCAATAATTTTGTTCAAGTTCAACATTGAGGTATATACTAGGATATTCCTTCAAGGGCCTTCCAGTAGCTTCATAAATAACATGAAAGAATCTCCTAGGAGATACCCTAAAGGAAAATTCCACTTGTGTGCATGTTGAAAGTGTCTCCTAGGAGATAATTTCAACATTCCCTTCAATATATGACAATTCCCTTCAAAGTATCTCCTCAGATAGTCCTTTCAAGGGCCTTTTAATTATTTGAAGATATCGCAATGCTCTTGAGTGTAATTCTTGATCAACATAAAGTGATGCAATGAAGGATTGGCATTATTCAACTCTCTCTTGATGATCTTATGAGGTCTAAATTTTTGATGTTTTTCACATTGAATATTGTAATTAAGACACCTTGATCCCTTGATAAGATCTATATAAGATCTTATACATAACAATAAACGTATTGATAACTATCTTCTTTAATTGAAACACATATTTACTAATTTAATCCTTAATAGACCAAAATAATGGTGGGCAAGTTCAACCTCAAGGTATCTACTAGGATATTCATTCAAGGGCCTTATAATACCTTAATGGATGACTTGAAATTATCTATTATGGGGTAACATGAAGTTATGTTAATGGGTGACTTGAAATTATCTCTTTCAGAAAGTTTTAATCTAAGAATTTTTCAAAATAAGGGGAATGGTGGATCATAAAAAAAGGGATCTATGGTCTCAGGATTTACCTTTTAAGATGGATCATTCTTGGACAAGTGTTTTTAGAACCAATGTTTGTTGAAAGTAGATATTTTACACATAGAGACAAACACAATCAATATGTTTAGGAATGTTTGATATAATAATAAAAAATATCTAGGCCAAAGGTTGATCCTTGGAGATACCTTGAAGTGGAAATCTGCTCTTATGCCTATTTGAAAGGTATATCCTAAGAGATACCTTTAAGGGGGAATCTAATCTCATAAAGAGTATTGATATGATTTTTATGCACGTTAACTTGTAACGAGGTAGAATCTAATGTTTATATATCTAAATGAAGGTAAACTACACTCTATAACATGAGTTACAAGTATGCAATTTTAACAACCAACTGATGAAATAGTAGGTTGGGAATGCAGGTTGTTAACCAAGGTTATGAATGAATGAATCGATGATTTCTAATCCAAAGTGGGTAGGTCTAGAAAAAGCTCAAAAAGAAGGGAGGTATAGAATAGAAAAGAAATGTTTTGTGTCTTCAATAATCACCTCTCTAATTATTTTCTAACTAGACAAGTGCTTTCAAAACCTATGCCTATTTCTAGTAGCTATTGCACACATATAATCAGGCATGGTGAAGTAGTCTAAGATAATCTTGATATAAGAAACTCATAGGCCTCATTTAAAGGTTTTTTCTTTTAGAGTAGCTATTGTACACTATTAATGAGGATATTATGGCTCAAGATTACTGAAGTATTTGAGATAGTTATTTCAAATTCATATAAAAATATATCAAATGGAAAAACTCCTACACACTTAAAAAAATATTAACCAATCAACTTAATTACCAATGATCAATGTAATTTACTAATCCTTCAATAGTTGTTTCAAATCTAGGATTATCATATCAATCAAGACTGGAAAGAAATCATTATCATATTTTGCGCAATAAGAGTTATTGAATCATATAACCAAATAAGTAAGACTAATTACACACAAAGTGGAATGAAAATACATAAACACATGAGTTGAAAACTAAAATTGATTCTACTTTTGTATATTAAAAAATCTTCGATCCTTCAAAAATTTGGGTTATATGTGATTAAATATACTTGGGGAAGGGGTCACATCATCCTCCAAGTATGTGAAAGATAGATTACATGTCATAGTTATAACTTTGGTTATAAGTATGGTCAAAACCATATAGATTTATCTTATAGATATTAATAACTTAAGTTATCCTTTACAAAAATCATGTAATTTGTGCATGTTTACAAAAATGAATATGTAACTTTACAATATGGTTCAAACTATAATAAAATTATAAATATACATCGATATAGATATGTATATGTAAAAACATGGCCCTTCATGGCTATGTTGATGTCTAGATAACTACATAGACTTTAGTTGGCATTGTAACTATGATTGTTAATGTAAAACTAGAAGTGACAGCTTGAGTTTGCTTCTTCTTTGTCTCTATCTTGAGATATCATTTATTTGATACATCATGTTGCTGTCAAATTATGTCCAAATTTAAAAGAGGGGGTCTATGCACCCTAATAAATTATCTTAGTAGCTTTGCATTCTCTTCTTTAGTCATTTAGAGGTTGATCTTGAAGATCTCAACTTAAGTCACATTCTTCCTAGCAAAGATCAACTCACATTCTATGTCCTCCAATGGTAGTCCTTGTAGACTTTAATTAAATTTTTATAAATCCTCATAAATAATCTAATCAAAGTCCATCTTATTTATCAACTTCCTTGTATCATCCTTTACTTTGGATAATTTCAAATCTTTCAAAATTTGGATAATGAGGGACTCATATTCTTGATATTTATGGGCTAAATCCCTAGCTATTATCACCCATTCTCTAGTCTCTTCTATCTTGATGACCACTAGGTTGACTATGTTGGATGCCTCTAGAGGTGTGATGAGATATAGGTGTCTATAAGACTTATTAGTTGTGTAAACAATTAACATATTTAATTTATTATCATTATATTTCAAAGAATTAAATAATTTGTGAGTATTCATAACATGGGAGTCTAATTCAACCCGCATAAACTCTAATGCCTCCAAAGGATTATTTAATTTTGTTGCTTCCTTTTGTACCTCAACTTTAATACCATCTATAATATACATTATTTTCTATTATTTTTTTATTTACTCCAACATTGCCTCTAGTTATTGTCTATCTAGCTCTATGCCTTTGTGAATTTCCACCATAGAATTCTTATGTGCTTCGGCTAGAGATTTGAAGTCTTCATTATAGGGGGATTGTCCAAATTATCTCTTTTGTATATGTTTTCAAATAATAGACATATTTTATCTCTTCAAAAATTAATTCCATACCAAAATTATCTTTAATATTTCTATTCCTTACCCTTTAAATACTCCCAGATGGATTGTCAAAAAATGTTGAAATAGATCAAAGCTCTATTATTTTTAAGCTAGGTATTTGAGAGGTCCTTGGCATTAAATAAATGGACCATGGATGAATTGTAAATAGGTTGAGGTCATCTCATTTATGGGTTTGAGCACAACTTATTCTTCAACTTCCTCAGCTAGTTGTTATTTCTTTGTTGCCTTGACAATTGTGTCAAGTAAGGAAGGCTAAATAATCTTAGATCAA
The DNA here is from genome assembly GCA_037957365.1 of Torreya grandis. Classification (NCBI taxonomy): domain Eukaryota; kingdom Viridiplantae; phylum Streptophyta; class Pinopsida; order Cupressales; family Taxaceae; genus Torreya; species Torreya grandis. The sequence goes on along the minus strand of JARHVA010002011.1, from coordinate 1,075,783 downwards.
TCCAAACATCAATATTGGGGGAGTGGTTGGAATTTGATAAAATGTGTCTTTACCTGCCTGCCCTTGCTTGAGATAGTGATAATGGTTTCTTGGGATAGAGTGGTGGATGGCATAGGGAGAGTGATTTGGGTGGATGAGACATGGAGCTAAGGAGTGGCTTTGGTTGTATCAATATTCTTGGATTCCCTTTTCCTTCCCAATGATGTAATTATGGTAATGTTAGAAGGAATAATGGTAGTGGCCATGATGGAAGTAGATGGCATGGTGGTGGAATATGGATTAAAGACAGTGGAAGGTAGAGAAATAGTGGTAGTATCCTGATCAATTTTGTAGGTGAGTAGAGGAAAATGTAAGCTAGAGGAGGTGGTTAATGGATTATCTAGAGTGGAAGTAACAACTTCAAATTTAGGAGTTTTTAACATCGATGAAATTGGCACACATACAAATATAATAATAAAATAAGAGAGCAAGGAGGTGGTTTCTAAAGGCAAATTCTTTTCACCTATTATGTCATCCATAACTAGTAATTTCTATTTGTTGGCTTCAAGGATGAAAACCTTGGATTTCTCCAACTCTGCTTCTTCACCAAAATATTTTTCTTCTTACTCTGCTTCTATTTGTTAGGTTAATATAGGTAAGCTTTGAAATTTCTCTTTTATATGACTACCTATGGGGGGAGTCATAGTCTTCATTTTTTAAAAAATAATAGTGTTAGGATACGAGCAAGAGCCTTTTCAATCCAAGGCAACTATTTCCTATGTGTTTACCCCTGAAGATGCAGACTCTTATTCCTAGGGGTAGCCACATGCATTTGAATTACACTGGTAGCTGGGGGTTCTTATCATTTCTCTTCCTCATAAGTGGAATATAGATTGATGGGGTCACCTAGATCTCCCCAAGGATTAGGTTCACTAACCCTAGGTTCTTTATTGATATAATTTAACTTGAAATGGAGCACCTGTGATGGATTTCCTTATTTTTTGGACTAATCTATGGGTTGGTCCTTCTAAAAATCTAAAGATGTCCATATTGTATGATTGGAAATTTATTATACAACTTCTACACAATTATTTAAGGTTCCTATTGAATCACCCTTAAGTGTCCTCCTTTAAAACAAAAACCCTTTCCCTTTCCAAGACCTCATCATCATTCTATGTTGTCATGAACAAAAAGTCATAATCATAATAGAGATGTTGGTATGGGATACTAAGGCCATGAATGAGTTTTTGAATGTATCCATGAGGATCAAAATCCCTATGTGGTACTATTGGTAAATGATAAATGTTTCTTTTGTTGTCCATGTCTCCAAATTGCTTTCTCATTATGTATACCACCTTTCAAATGACCATATGGTGCCTATAGAATATGTTCTTACTTTTTATCAAGTCCTCCTCAATTCTCCACTAGAGTTGGAAAAAAAATTCTCGCTAAACCAATTTATCAGGTATACATTTAAGAAGGTTTAAAAGATTAAATTTATGTTGTTGATCACGATAATATTATAGTCAGGTTATTGAAAATAATCACCTCTTGTAGATAGTGTCTTCATGATGCTTGCTTTGAATCTAGGCATTGGAGACCCATGGATTTCTTTCCAAACATGAGGATAATCATCCTCAACAATCCTCACAATGTTATTGGAATATTCATAAATATGCAAAAACTAGAAATGATCATAAATGCAATTCTTGATACAACTAGTGGCCAGGCTCCATATCTTACTAAGGGTTTTACACACTATTCCCAAGATGACATCTAAGAGATATGACATCATATATATTTTTCTCACCAAAGTGGATCACTTTTCCTTATTAATGACATGTTCTCTCACCTATTATATTTTTATTTCACACAAGGTGAATTCTACATCATTGGTGAGCATCATATGCAACAATGGTACCATGTCCAGATTGATGAAATGGATACTAGGCATGTCATAGATCATGTTAAGTAGTGCCATCCAAATCTTCACTATCATCCTAGATTTTTTTATAGGGTTTGGATTATTACCTTTATATGTCATGGTTTGTCTAGGGAGAATCCATGAGGTTAACCCCTTATCCACTAAATTATCCTAGTTCCATGAAACTAGCATATGTTTGTCAAAAAATTCATCTGGAATTGGTAGTGATAAATACCTCTGAGATTTAGATCCAAAGATACATGCCACAACTATATGGTTATCCATATGGTGTAATAAAACATATTACATAATCTTTTCTATGAATAATAAATCTCATAGGAGGTCGATGTAGGGTATCACCTCAGGCTTAGCCATAGTCAAATGTAGTTCTTGTCTCTTATGTGAGAGAATGTCTCTAATAAAATAGAATTACATGGGAGATATATTTACATCTAGTCAAAATACATCATTAGAATTGACAACATCCCATAATTTATAATAGTTCCCATACTTGTTATCATAATTGATGGCATCATGGACTGTGATTGTGAATTTAGTCAAATACTTAATAGAAAATTGTAATGGTAGAAGTTCTCCCCTCAATGCCTTAGATGAAGAAGACATTAAAATTATTTGTATGGCTTGTAGTTTGTTTAAGTTCTCCATGAAATATTCTCCTTTCTACTAGTCATTTGTTTACTTGTTATATTATCATATGTAGCTATCTATTTTCTTACACATGATAGCAATCAAGTTTAAATTCATTTGAGAGAAATGAAGACATCAATGGCTACATATTATGTATATAGCCTTTAGCATTCAATTCTAATTTATGCATTATAAATTCCCAACATTCACATGTTTCATATTTTTTTCATAGTTCAAATTTTGTTAGTTTAGTTGGTGGGTATTATTAGTAAGTATAGGGAATTATTTTGCTTTATTGGCCAAGTATAATGGGATTTCAATAGTTGGGAATATGGAGTCAGGTATTGTGTTGCCACCAAGCATATAAAATATCTAAAAAAATCTTATAATATTAAGTATGATATAAAACACTTGAACAGTAAAATATTTGATAAAATACAAGTTTTTCAAAACATTTGTTTGAAAAATATATATAATGTGAAAACTTCCAACAAAAATTTCCAACCAAAAATTCTAAATACCAAAAGTCCCAAATGAAAATTTTGAATAACAAAATATGTCTGATAAAATGTCTTAAAAAAATTGAAGACAAAAATTTAATAAGAAGGCCTAATCAAAATGTTTGAAAACTAAATCCTGAAGACAATTACATTGAATAAAACTAATTCTTGGAAAGGTCCTTTAATTTATCACCTAGTAGTGCCTTCAGGGTCAAGAAAAATTCCACTCATGTGCATGTTGAAGGTATCTCCTAGGAGATATTTTAAATTCTCCCTTCAATGTATGATAATGACCTTTAAAGTATCTCGTAGGATATTCCTTTTAAGGGCCTTATATTTCCTTGAGTGTATGGAAATGCTCTTGAGTGTAATTCTTGTTCAATATAAAATGATGCAATGATGGATTTTCCTTATTAAACTCTTTTTACTGATGATCTTATGACGTCTATAATTTGTATGGGTTTCACATTTAATCTTGAAAGTACAACACCTTGAACCATCAATAGGATATATGTAATAACTTATGCATAATAATCAATGTATTGTTAATTACCTTCTTTAATTAAAACACCTATTTACTCATTGAATCCTTTATACATCACAATAACAATGGGAAAATTAAATCTCATGGTATCTACTAGGATAATTATTAAAGGGCCTTGTAATACATTAATGGGTGAGTTAGAATTATTTTTGTGAGGGTAACATGAAGGTATCTTAATGGGTGACTTGAAATTATCTCTTTAGAAAAGTTTTACTCTAAGAAGTTTCCAAAATAGGGGGAAGGGTAGTGTAAAAAGTAAAGTCTCTATGGTCTCAAGATTTACCTTTGAAGATGGATTGTCTATTGAAAAGTGTTTTCAAAACCAATGTTTGTTTTCAATAGCTTTTGCATGCACACAAAAAAAAAATAGTCAAGTAATCTTAGAAAGTTTGATATAATAAACATAAAGATCTAGGCCAAAGGTTTCTCCTAGGAAATATCGTGAAGGATAAATCCACTCATGTTCTTATTTGAAAGGTATCTAATTCAGTCAATTATATACATCAATAACATTGGGTAAGTTCAACCTATAGGTATCCACTAGGAGATTCCTTCATGGGTAACATGAAGGTATCTCATAAGAGATACCTTGAATATATTACAAACCTCAATAACTGATTGAACAATTTCAATCTTGAGATATCTAAGGAGATTAATTTCAGGGCCTTGTAATACCTTCATGGGTAACTTGAAGGTGTATCCTAAGATATACATTCAAAGTATCTCCTATGAGATACCTTGAAGATATTATACGGACCTTGAAGGTAAAAGAAAATTTCACTCGTATAACAAGGTAACTAGTTGAATCTAAAAATATGAATATAACATGGAAAAAATTAAAACTAAATTGAGGCAGAAAGTGCATGTGCATAGGAAGACCTAAAATTCACACTCATATGTTTGACCTATCATCACTAATGTATGCTCTCCCAAGTATTAAAAGGATCTTCAACGTATGAAGTTATCATCTAGTATTGCTTTAAAGGTGAAAGAAATTCTATTGGGAGATACATTTAACTTCCCTTTGAATGTATGACATCACCCTTCAAATTTTCTACTAATATATTCTTTTAAGGGCCTTGAAATAAACATGTAATAGCATCATGATTAACTTAAAGGTATTTCCTATGAGATGCCTTACAAGAAAAATTCACTCATATGCATGATTGAAAGGTATATCCTAATAGATACCTTAAAGTTACCTATTGATGGGCATTTTGACACATATTAAAACCATACTTCCCATTAATATTTTTCTTTTGAAACAAATGTTTATGGATACATTTACCCATTAGATTATATTTGCTAATGCACATATAATTTATTTTCAGTTTGGCCATAGATTATTAGTTTAAGTGTGAGTTATTGTAAATATTATAAATATTTATGATGTATCTTGAATTTTAGTTTAGAGTTAAAATTTGTTGATAGAGAATTAATTTCTACTTAATCATAAAAAATTTCATGAACATATGCACTCTGTAACTTGCATTTTAAAAAATATCAATAATTAAATCATTTCAATTGCTCTATAGAATGTCTTCGAGTGAGAATATAATTCCAACACTTAAAAGGTAAAATAAGGCCTCACTTCAAGATAGTTTAGATATAGTACCATTTAAACTACAAAAAATAAAATTAAATCCATATCACCATATTTAATTTTATGGTGGTAAAAAAATTCCTCTTGTTTATTAGTATTTTGAGTTTTTTAGTACATAACACATTCATGTAAATATTTATTTATTTAGCACACCATTGGGAAAAGAATCTTCCCAGATTGGAATAATCCTTGCCTATGATAAAGATGAACATGAAGATGTCCTTCAATTTCATTTAGAATTATGGAATGAAGAAGAGGGAATTTTCCATTGGGCTAAAATTAATTTCATTAAATTTACACACAGTAAAATAAAATTGATAAAAAATAATTTTTCTCCTAATTGTGAAAAATTTGGGTCTCACTTGAATAGATATGAAAACCTTCAAATGTCTAGCTTGATAGATATAGATAATTTAGTTATTATAATACCAAACATGTTTAGATAAAAATATGAACAAGAGTGAATAAATTCTTCTACTTTCCTCCATGTAAACACGTATTTAAGATATCATGCGGTCTTGACAGAAAAACATGTTGAAGAAAACAAGACAAGTAAGGGTAACATATTTGTATGTAGATTTGAAAGAGGCTATACAAGTACTCACACTAGTGGATAAAAATAAGATTGGAAAAAAGGTTGTCACACTTTTGTTGAGACGAACTTCTGATCAAACTAATAGTGAATTCTCTACATGGTATATTTACACTAGTAATTACACCTTGAACATTCCTATAGAGCTCTGTGAATTGAGGGAAACTAATATAAAAATAAAAGATATAAATTAAAGAGGGATGAATGATAAATACAATTCATTTGTAAAATATAAAGAGGTTCTAATGAGGTATGATTTGTTAATTCCCTTTGATCCAAGCAACCCTCAATTTATTATCTAATCACAATAATTCCTAGAATATATGATGGAGAAAAAATGTAAGGTTCAAAATTGTAGATGGCCAACACATAATTACCACTGAGTAGATAAATATTTTAGAGGATAAATACACTTCACTATCATTGATAAATAAATATTCTATTATGAAGGCAAGACTTTTGAGTACTTTTACTCCATTCCATATTGTGCACAAAATATGTAACTAAAATAATAAAGTCAACGAAATAATTTATAAGGCTTCATTTATAGAAAGAGTTTGAATTTCACTTGATCTTATCCAACTGATAGGTTGGAATAATATTGAAATATGGAAAAAAGATGGAAGAAATACATGAACAAGATAGATGCCTATTTACAAAAATGAACTATTAAGCACAATAACTATAGGAGAGAAAATGCTTTTTTTTCATGGAACTGTCTGTTTGAGATTAGTTTTAGAAGGAATTTAATTTATTTGAAAATGGTACTTTACATGGTTCAAATAAATAAGAATTAAATCTGTTTGGTATAATAATATTTAAAAATATTCAAGGCCTTTTAGACAAACAAAAAATAGTAGTAGATTTATTTGAAAACAAGTCTATTTCCTTCTTGAAAACCCCTAGGTACAACAACATAGATACTTGATACAAAAGGGTGAATCTTGAAAATAACATACTATCAAAATTATAGAATATTTTAACAATGATGACTTGACACTGCCACAAGATAAAATAATCACACTTGAAGAGATAATATAATGTTATACAATTTATTCGAAAAGGTTTGATGATTTGTGTGTCCTAAATGAGGGTATTTCAAAAGATAGAAAAGTTTTGTAAGAATTATATCAAGATTCATTAACCATATTTAAAAAATATCTACATAGTGATGGAGGTTAGCTTCTTAGGAAAGCTATAGAAGTATTCAGTTGCCATTATGGGCCCCCATGTCTTTGGCCATCCATTTTAGAAGATTTAATTGAAATGTTAATTATTAGTGTGAATGATTATTTGATAATTATCGATCTTTTGAATCTCATTCAAGTTTTTAAGGAATAAAAAATTTGTCTATTTCTTCAGGAAATAATTTTTAATGTTATTATTAGGGTCTTTTATGTATTCATCATCCACAAAATAAAACATTTTTTCAGCATTCAGACTTCTCTCAATAATCTATGTGTTAATGATTTCCATTACATGAAAAAATGGGTCTCATAATTTGGGTTATAGATATTAATGGATTAAATTGCACTCATATTACATGTATTAATTTCTATCAAGATCCCATTGATTTGTAGATTTGATATTTCATCCTCCATTCACAACAAAGTATATTAGAGGAAGGTTTTGACATCAACAAAGATGTAAAAAAATTTCAAATGATTGGTTCACACAAAATTGGAAGGCCATTGAAAAATAAACTAGATAATGTTTTTTGAAAGTGACTTATCTCTTCTTTCAACAATGCAGATACATGCAAAGTGCTAGGGGCATATATAGGAGCTAGATTGGTGTGTGCTTATACATAATTATGAAGAAATTTATCTTGTATTCTATAAATTCAATAACAAACAATTTTTAACATTCAATTTCAAAATAATGTGATAAATTTAGAGCAATCAATAGAAGGACAACCATTTCTATAAGTACCGGGTACATAACATTTTTAATTTATTTTATAATCATGCTTCATTTTACAAATATAACATCTTAACAATGTTTCGATATATATGCTTTATTTTTAAAACCAAATAGCTTATCAATGTTTCGATGTGTAGCACTAATGTTATTACATGTAAGTGAAGAAACATTAATAACATAAAATCATATCAATGAACATGACACATTATAAGCTGAAGAAGGAAAGATAAGATCATACATATTTTTTAAATTATATATATTTTTATTTATCATCTATTTATAACACTAACATAATATTTCTTCATTTGTTTATATCTCAATTAAAATAACTCACAATGCATCTATATAACTTTGTCTCTCCAACACAACAACCCATGACATAGTTTTGCAAGTTGTTGCCTCCACAAAAACAACATAAGGTAAAATTCTACAACAAGACATATTTTTAAAATACAAATATTAAATCAATTGTTGATGAGAATTTTTATTTACTACATTATATAATACCTTGTAGGGAATAAAGAACCAAATGTTCAATGAAAGAGCACACTCGTACAAATTAAAAAAAAGTTTAAAAAAAGTGAAATGCCCTTTAAATAAATGTGCAATTAGAAAATTTCATACAAGTATATAATATATTAATTATTTTTATTTATTTAAACACATTAAAATTGAGTTTTTCTTCATAGATAATAGATTATAGAAGACAATAAAAATATAGACTTGCATTGGCCTGGGATTTGGAAGTGTGGGTTCATTATATTGTTGTGTAGACTTGAATGTGGTTGTTTTTACCCATTAAAATGTTTTTTACATGGTCAATTTACCCATTAACATGTTATTTACATGTTTAATTTACCTAGTTTAAAACAACACAATATGTTCTATACTATGTCTTTAATACAATAAATTTTGATTGAAAGTATCCATGTGATCTTTATTAATAAAAAAATGATCAAGTATATTGTGCTGAAAATAACTATATTGCTATTGATTTTAAAAAAAATTAATTTTATGTGTCTTATTAGAAGTAGATGAAGGGGTTCAAATATAGGTGTCTATTTATTTGAAGTTAGTGATAGTGAAATTTGGCTTAGAAGAGTAAATATTATTGTTTTTGTTGTTATGGGTTGTATAAACATATAAATATGTATTGGTATGCATAATAACAACTTATATTTTCATTACTATAAGAATATACATGTTGCTTGATCAATGTTAAATTCCTATCATGATCTATGAGAACTAAGTTATGGAAAAGCTAGATTATTTTTAGAATATGATAAAGTTATGGTCATGTTATAAAGATTCAATATGAAAATTTATATGGATATATATGTTACAAAACTGGCAATAGAAATGGTACACCCATGTCTAATGAGTATAGTTACATGTTCCTGAGCATGTATTTATTTTTATATATTTTTATATGAATCTTTATAATATTTAAGGAAATGCAAATGCATCAAATTAAATTTATTATGTTTAAATTTTACAATATGAAATTGAAATCAAAAGAGCATCAATGACCAATCTAGTAACATGTAAAACTTTTTCTTAGAAAATTTCCATGTAACATTATTAATAAATGATTCATTTTTTTTAACAAATTTTATACATTTCAAAAGAGGAGATAAAACTAAAATCTTAAAAAACTATTGAGTTTGGGGTTGGATGACTTATTATTTGTTGTGCACAAAATAAAAAATATGAAAATGAATGATACAGGAAAAAAAATATTATAAAATATAAAATAGGTCATACTACATTTGAGATCATTCCAAATAAATTTTGAAGGTGGTATTGCAGACTTTTTCTCACATTGGTATTTTGTCAATGGTAAAGGACAATATTTTAAGGTTACTCATTCAATCCATTGGTTACAAAAGTTAAAATTTCATGTTTTTTTTGGGGCAAAAGATATTCTAATCCCTTTAATATAAACATAAAGAAATTGGATGAAGTCATTTTTAAAGGGACCTTTGGAGATGACTGTTTTTTACCAACATGTTGTGCATTATATGTAATTCTCATAATTGTGTTTGAAAAAAAAATTGAAAATAATTTATGTTACATCAATTATATTTACTAGAAATGGAAGTAAAAAATATGAAAAGGATTGGAGAAATAAAATTATGTCTATCATCACATTCTTGGGAGAAAGCAAATAATCCATGCCAGCAACTGTGAACTAGTGTTTTGAAAGATGTAACTTCACAGTATTATTATTATTTAAAGTGTATTTATTGATAATAAACTATAATTCTAGTAATAAACATTATCATCAATTTCATACAAATCAATTCTAAAATATTTCAAATGTATTTCATTTTATTTCAAATTAATCGATTCTAATTTAAAATTAATTTGATCTGGTTAAGTGTAATTTGATTTATAGTTGGAGATTAATTGAAAGTATTGAATTAGGTCCAAGATTAAAACCTAATCCCCTTGAAAATGGATACTCCATCAGTTTATTTTTAAATTTCCCAAGTTTATCCATTAGTATATTGACACCTGCTCATGAAGATATTTGCAATGAACAATAAACAATTCTCAAGATATTTTATTAATTATATGAAATAATTACTTATTATTTTTTCATACATAATTTTGATATTCAAATGGTGGCATGTTTCAAAAAAATAGAAGATACCTCAAAAGATGAATGATCAGTCTAAAGGCCTAGAAGGGTGCCACAAGTTCGAAACAGTCTAATCTATTCAGAATGATATATTCCCAAATGGTTTGAAATAATTCAATTTATTTAGAATATATAAAACATATTTATGGAGAAAATATTCTCCACTCCACTTTATTGTGTATAAGTCTAAATTGTTTAAAATAGTCCAATTTAATTGAAATGATGTATGTTCAAATGGTTTGAAATAGTCCAATTTCTTTGAAATATACAAAATTTATTTTTTGATAAAATATTCTTCACTCCACTTTATAGGTATAAGTTTAAATTATTCAAAATAGCCCAACTTATTCAAAATAATCTATTCCCAAATGCCTTGAAACCATCTAATTTATTTGGAATATAAAAAAATATTTTACAGAGAAAATTATCTATGCTCCACTTTAGTTGGTATAAGTTCATATTATTTGAAATAACTTAATTTATTTGAAATGATCTATTCCCAAATGTTTTTAAACAATCCAATTTATTTGGAATATAGAAAATTTATTTTTGGAGAAAATTTTCTCCACTCCACATTAGTGGGTATAATTGCAAATCATTCAAAATTATCTAATTCATTCGAAATGAGCTATGCCCAAATTATTTGAAATAGTCCAATTTAATTGGAACATAAGAAAATTATTTTTGGATAAAATTTTCTCCACTCCACTTTAGTGGTTTTAAGTCCAAATTATTTAAATAGTTCTTTTATGGTTTTTCATATATTTATGTCAACCTCAATACCACATTGGAATATTATAAATCCCAAGAGTTTACTAGATGAAACCCTAAATACATATTTCATGGGAATTAGTTGTTCATTGTATTTTATTAATCTTATAAAAATATGTTGTAAATCCATTGCATGGTGCTACCACTCTTTTGATTTTGAAATTAAGTAAACAACATAATCATAGATATCTCATAAATGAGATCAAGAAATATATGGGTCATTGTCCATTGATATGTTTTTCTTGCATTTTTAATCTAAAAGGAATAACTATATAGTAGAAAGTGCCCCATGGTGTGGCAAAAGAAGATTTTTCCTAGTCTTCTTCAATGATATTGATTTCAAAAGAACTAGTGAAGTTATCCATAAAAGATATCATTTCATAGCCTATTTTAGAGCCCAATATATTATTGATATTGGTTAGATGAAAATCATTCTTAGGACACAATTTATTGAAGTCTCTATAATCACTACATAAAATTTTGACATTACATTTAATAACAAGGATAATGTTAGAAACCCATTAGTGACGAGCAACTGGTTGAATGAAACCAACATCAAAGAGACATTGGATCTCATCTTTGACTAAAAGTGAAACATTTTAGTGAATTTTTCAAATTTTTTATTTAATGGGATTTGCATTAGGATAGAGTGTAATCCTTTATATTGTAATTGAGGGATCAATGCCAAGAATATCGAAATAGATTCAAGCAAAACCTTTAGGGAATTTTTTAAAAATATGATGAATATATATATCTTATTATTTATTCAGGACAATAAAAAACAATATGATGTGAGTATTAGTATTAGTGCCATACTTAAATTTGACCATCTCTTCATTAATTAACATAGATTGATCCATAGTGTATGGTGTTGTAGGGATAATATAATCTATTTTAGGTGAAATATCATTAGAATTATATGAATGGTAACCAAAGTATGATTTGGAATTTATAGAATGAGGAGACCTATTTTTACGATAAAAGGAATGGAGATCCTCATATTCACGAAATAATTTTAAGATATCCTTGTCATTATAAAATTCATAAAAACTAGGAAAAGCTAGAGAATTTGTATCATCAAAAAGTTTGAGGTAAACAACTGAGAGTGTAGAAACATGATTTATTATATCCTCTACTCATGTAATAGGTGGATAAAACATTATATGTTGAGAATATGGTGAGAGGACATGGTATTAGATATGATATCTTTATATCTAAGTGCTTGTCTACCTTATTGATCATATTCTTCAATATAATTAAGGATTCCTAGCTTATAATTTCCTAGGCCCTATCTTGTGTAACCAATTTTTTTGAAATATCTCAATGCAAAAGGATAAATTAATATATTATCTAATTCTCTATAACTATCTAGGGGAGTTGTAAGTGAATTCTAAATATTAGACTAGAGTAGTGTTGTAGAAAAATCCATATGAGGAATATAGGTGTGTGAAGGATCTATATGTTGACAATATTTGAATAGTTCTTGATCTATAGGACATGTGTAAATATGACCTTTGTAGATGAACATTGGACATGCATGTAAAGTGGATGTAAGTATGTGTATATCATGAATCCAAGCTCTTCCAAGAAAGATATTATAATTAAGATGATTAGTAACATGTTGCAGGCAGCATTGTAGACCCCAATGTAAGATTTAATGAGATTTGACCATAAAAATTATGTGGAATATTATCAAACCCTAAATTTTATTATCATAAGTATTCAAATCCTTAGTATGCATGTTAATAATATTTATAAAAGAGATATTTCAAATGTTCAATCCCAATCTATTGTCTATAAAAACACATTCGACATCTACCTTTTTAATTTGTAATGTAATATAGAGAGGTATGTGTAAATCTATGATGTGATAAGGTAGGATGTCTTAATTTTAAAATGAAATAAGATATTCTGTCTATTTCATAGCGTGAATCATGTAAGAAATATAATCAATGTCTATTGTTTAAGGCACTTGAATATCACAATTACTTGCATTCAAAATGTCTTTGTATAACCTTCCATGCTTCAGGACCACATGTAGGCATACTAACTTGGACTATAGGGTCTACTATGAGTGTAGAGTTAGTATTAGAGGTGGGATGGTAGCTATATATATGGGGTCAAGAAGTAGGAGTGATAAGTGAGGCCACTAACA
>JARHVA010002011.1:1050000-1060000 GCA_037957365.1 Torreya grandis | reverse complement strand
AATTATGGATTAATATGTTATTTGTAGTGGAATATCTCATAGTAAGATTTTTTCCTTTCAAAATTTCAACTCCTAATTCACCGATTGCTTCTCTTATTCCCCCATGGGTCAATACTATAGTAATTAATGTTATAATTCTTATGTTACCTTCTAATTTTATGGACATTATTATTATTGTTTATTATGCTACTTTTAGCACTTATGCATTCCCCATTATTTCAATTATTAGTTCCACACTGCTATGTAATCTAGTCTCAAGTGTCCCAACTATTGGGATCCCTATTGCATCAAACACCTTTCCCTTATTAAGATTAATTAGAATTTTCAAGGGTTACACTACAATTTTTGTGTGATAAAATTATATAGAAGGCATGGATTTATGGTGAAATATTTCCAAATTTATCCACTTGTAAGTGCCACTAACCAAGTAGCCAATCCTCATATGATGATTTCTCCTAATTAGAATCCAATTCATATGAAACACCCTCACATTTCATGAGAATTAATTCTAACATGACTATTGTAAGTGAAATATACTATAGAAACTTCTCAAGAATAATTTTCATTAATAGCATTTACTTGTTAAACACAATATATGTGCTTTAATATAAGCTTTCATGTATTTTATAGATGCAAAATGCTTAATATCATTACTCAAATAAATTCATATGAGTACAGATGGTATTCAAAGAGTGTGATGTATATCTTTGTATCCTTGTGTTGATTTAGAATGATTGTGCACCTTTATTTACCATCTCATGTAACAAATATTTTAATCTCTATAATGGGAACATATTTTGAATATCCCTATTGTTATTAAACATGAGAATAAAAATAATGTGGAGATATCACCAACACATGAGTGAGTGAAAGTAAATTATTACCTTCATATGGTCTAACTGACTATAGTTTAGCTTTACGTGTAGAAAGAGGTGTGGACTCATAGATTTGGGTGAAGGTAGGGTTAGTGGAATTTATATATTGGGATGTAGACCCTAGCTACCATCCCAGCTCTAATACTATCTTTCCACTTGTACTAGATTTTTTGATATAGGATATGATGTCCACATATGGTCTTGAAGCATAATAAGTTATCAAAACCAATTGCTATAGTTCCATCAACCAGAATAGTGTTTCTTCACCCATATTTTCCATTCTGACACATATAAATACATTTTGTATGAATCACTCTGTGATACTTAGGTGCGTTAAATAATAGAGCCTCCTTAGGTTTTTTACATAATTAACACTATGGAATGAAAAAAAAAGCATAGTTTTTCAAAAAGGAATACCTCCCACCTTAGCACATCATATATCTACACTTGCTTCTCTACATTCCACCTAAGTTTAATGAGGTTGGTGTTAGATGTCTTTTAGTTAATAATAGATCATGATTGAACATTTATTTTCTATATTTTCTTAGGTTTATTAATATACATGGTAGGGATTTGGATCCTTCTAATATTAACATCTTAGGAGTTGATAATATTCCATGTAATGTTTTGGGCTAAGTCAAACTAAACCTTACATTAGGGTCTAGAATACTACTTACAACATGTTAAGTTATTCCTAGTGATATGAATTATAATATGTTGCTTGGAATTCCTTGGATTCATGATATGCACATAGATTCATCTACTTTACATGCCTTTTTTTAAGTTCAGCTATAAAGGTCATATCTAAACATATCCTATGGATCAAGAACCATTTAAATATTGTCAACATATAGATATTTCACACAATTATATTATTCACATGGATTTTTCTACAACACTAAAATAGTCTACTATTCAAAATTCACATATAAATCCCTTATGAACTTCCACATAATAGGATAATAGATTCACTTTTCTTATGCATTGAGATATTTGAAAAAAAATGGATTACACAAGAAAGTGCCTTAGAAAACATGAGTAAGGAATCCTTAATTCCATTGAAACGTATGATCAAAAAAGGAAGATAAGGACTTGGATATAAAGATACCAAATCTAATTACATATCTACTCACTACACTGATCAACATGTAATGTTTTATCTACCTAATCTAAAAATAGATTTTACAATAAATCATGTTTATATACTCTCATTTATTTAACCTGATTTACCTAATTTTGATAAATTTGATAATGATGAAACTCTCGTAGAATTATTTTATGGATATGAAGATCTCCCTTCCTTTTACCATTAAAATAGATTTACTCATTCCATAGATTCCCAACCATATTTTGCTAAGAACTCAGATGTTTCCAATGATATTTCATCTGACATAGATGATATTATCCCTACATCATCATACTTTATGTATCAATCTACATTACTAAATGAAGATAAATTAAAACTTAATTATGGTACTAATACTAATCCTCACATCATATTATTAGTTATTGCCCTACATAAAGAATAATATATAGATATTCATCATAATTTTAAAAAATTGCTTGATGTTTTTCTTGTTCCTATTCTAATATTCATGGAATTGATCCCTCATTCAAAGTAAACTTGATTATAACTTATCCGAATGGAAATATGATTAAACAAAAAATTAAAAAAATGCACCAAAATATTTCTCTTTTAGTCAAAGATGAGATCCAATGGCTCCTTGTTTCTGATTTCCTTCAACTAGTTGTTCATACCCAATGGGTTTCTAAGATTGTTCCTATTAATAAACCTAATTCCCAAATCTTATGTTGTTGTGATTATAAAGACTTAAAAAAATCATGTCATAAGGATGATTTTCCTCTACACAAGATCAACATGATAGTGGATTACATGATAGGAAACAAAATTCCTCTTTTATGGATGGATTCACCAATTATATCAAGTCAATATCACTGAAGAAGACTAAGAAAACACTTCTTTTACCCCACGATGGGGCACTTTTTACTATGTAGTTATGCCTTTCAGATTAAAAATAGTAGGAGCAACATACCACATAATAATGAACCATATATTTCATGATCACATTGATAATACTGTTAAAGATTATGTTGATGACTTGATTTTAAAATAAAAAATAATCAACACCATGTAATGGATTTATGACATATTTTTGAAAGATTGAGAAAATATAATATGTGATTAAATCCCAAGAAAAATGTCTTTGAGGTTTAATCTGGTGAACTCTTTGGATTTATAATATCCAAATGTAGTATATAATTTGACTTAAATACAATCAAAACCATAATAGACATGCCACTTCTTATTAACTCAAATAAACTTCACTCCCTACCTAGCAAGATTCAAGCAATATGCCACTTTGTGGCATAACTAGCAGATAAGACTTAATCATTCACAAGATTAGTTAAGAAGGATCTAAAATTTGAATGTAATAACACATGTCAAGAAATCCTTGACACACTAAAATAGTACCTATTACACCCGCCTATACTTGTACCACCGACATCTAAAAATTCATTTCTCCTTTACCTCTCAGTAATAGATCATCCACTTAGTGAAATCTTAGCACAACATAATGATCAACATAAAGAGTAAGATATTTACTACACCATTTTGTACACTTGTTTATTATGAACATAATTATCTAAGAATAGAAAAAAATTGTTTGGCACTTATTTTGGCTACTTAGAAGCTTCAACACTATATGATTAACAATGAAACATAAATCATTATAAAATGTGATATTTTAAAGTTCCTAATATAAAAAAAAATCTCTCAGGGAGTATTACAAAATGGTTTATGTTAATCATATAACTTGATGTCAATATTATCTTACAAGAATAAGTAAAAGGCCATAAAATCATATAAAAATTATCAAAAACTCCATTTTTAGACATCAATCCATCAACGATGATTTTCATGTTTACTTCATAGAATATAATACCACTTTTGACACATGGAAAATTTTATTTGATGGTTATAAATGTGCATCTAGTAGGGAGGCATGATTTCTTTCATTAACCCATTTGAGCACACAATACCCCTTGATTACTGACTCAAATTTTAATGCTACTAACATCTTAGAATATGCAGCCCTTATCCAAGGCCTTCAATCAGATCAATATCTCTAAATTAAAGAAATTAATGTTTATAATGATTTATACTTAATTGTCAATCAAGATAAAGAGATCTAACAAACCAAATATTCACACACCAATAGAATTTTTTCCTTATTCACTAGTATATGGCATAAAAGAAGTTATCCCATTGAAATTATAAATCCCATACTTCTAGGTAACCTTAAATTTCTCATTATATATGATTAATACATATCAATATATCTCCATGAATTTGAATAGTTGGATCACCCACATATTCAAACTATAGATCATCTCAGAGCATATCATAAATTAATAGCAATGTTTACAAAAAATCATTCAATGTCAATGATATAGATTGAAAAGAGAATCCTAGAAATGTAAATGCCAAATTAGATAACAAAGGAAATTTTAAATCAAATTGGATTGGTCTATACCTAGTCATATAAAATATTAGCCCAAAATTATACCATCTAGCTTCACTTGATGGTAAGAAAATCAGATACCCATTCAACATCATGAATCTGAGTATATTTTTACATTTAAAAACTCTTTTCATACTAACTATACATACCTTGTATCCATAAAATATGAAAACAATATAATATGTGATATGCACAAAAACATTCAAATAGTTATGCAGAGGATAAAAATTATACATGTTATGCATTTCCACGTTTACACTTCTTAAATTTTACACCTTTTAAGCATGATAGATATCTTAGTATAGTCTATTTTTACCATACATATAGGATTTAATTATTCTTGATGATTTCTTAATGATTTCTATAGGACTCAGGTCCACTACACTGATCCAAATTTGTTATTATCCACCTCTTGGGGGAATATACACATATACATAGGTTATTCACTTCATATATTCATTCATTTAGGAGTATCATACATATAGATTTAATCTTAAGTTTATATCTTTCTAAACTCTAGACCACATATTTAGCATTGCTATCTCTTGATATTGAACATCCTACACTTGCTCATATTTTTTTATCGAATACTACTTATTTAGATTTTGTATTATGTACATCTTAGCTCTTATACAAATTTATACCACATGTTATTTCATACTGTCATTTCTATCATCAATATTTTAGACTTGATTATGTCTCTATATTTATTCTATTTAAGGGCATTTGAATATGTTAATTTCTCTATTTATCCATGATATTTATTTTAATTATATGTATGCTTTGGACATGTGCCCATGTCCTTGTGTGTGACTTCCTGATTATGTATACAAATATTTGAACATGTCCTTCCATGTGGCTCTAAGCCAACTTGATTTTTGTTTACATATGTGTACATTTGAACATGTCTTCCTATGTCTTGCCTTGCCAAATTTATTCTCATGTGCCCATGTCCCTTGTAGTATGCCCCCTTGGCCTACTTTATGTACTTTATGTGCTTTGTATGTTTGTTTTATTATATATGTCATGGCCATGACACTTGTCTCTTGATTTTTACACACTCTATTTTTCTATGTCATGAGCAATTCTATACATCACCCCTTCCTACTTTGGTGTTATGATGGACATCTTGTACCATCCCTCTAGGTAGCCACTCAATTATTAATTAGATTAGTCACTCATATACATCATTATATATATCTTGATATCCTTGTGAATGGCTAAACATAACAGACATCACAAATTACACACTTATGCTTAGGTTATCTTACATTATGATGTTATATATGTGCACTATATTAGTTTATTACACATATCATATGTGATCTATCTAACACACATTTTATAAATATTTCTATTTCAAAGATTGCTATTCCATAGGTAAAACAACTCCCACCAAAATAAGGGGCATTAATAAGGGGTTGTCAAATATATTAGGCTATTTAAATCCACTTAGAGTATAATTTTTAGCACACAAACACAAAATGTAAAATTAGACTCAAGAAAACATAGTGGGAAATTATGACATAAAGATGAGTTACATTTACA
Organism: Torreya grandis; assembly: GCA_037957365.1. Taxonomy (NCBI): domain Eukaryota; kingdom Viridiplantae; phylum Streptophyta; class Pinopsida; order Cupressales; family Taxaceae; genus Torreya; species Torreya grandis. Next base: position 1,054,032 of record JARHVA010002011.1, on the reverse strand, counting down.
TAAAAATCATAAAATTTGGAAATTAGTGCCAAAATTGAGACATTAGCACCACATGGAGATACTATACAATATATGACACTACTATCTAGTAGCCTTAATTTCTTAAAATTCTAGATTGGATAAAAAAGTATAGATGCTACATTATAGGTTTGCATAGGTTCAATTATAAATTATTATTTCTAGCTTAGTTTAGCTCAAATTCATACCAATCTCATCATATTGGTGACATGATACATGACATGATAATTCCATATTGAGTTTAGATGCTCAAATATAGATTATTAAAACTTAGTCCAAAATCCATATACTCAGATTTAAAAATGAAGGGAAGGTGCATAACACATTATTTTCATAGATCACTTATACACTAGTTGATTAGATGGAATTACAAACTCCATGTCATTATCTACATTTTAAACATCTAACATCATGTTGCAAATTCTACACTAGATTCATGCCTTACTTCATCTGTAGTGGTTGGCATTCTTTATTGGCCCATAAAAACATAATATTCTAAAGTGGCCACAAATCTAAAATTTTTAGTTACACATCTCCAAAAACATAGAATATTTTTAGTTTCAGATACATCTAATACACATGGGTAGGAAATGATGAATTCATAGTCTACTTGAGTTCTTGAGCCACCTACATAAGAGGGATAGAGAGACCATCAATCAAATCCAAGATATTCACATGTCATGATCCATAAATCAGAGGTGGATAATGATGGATTCAAAACTAGATTGAGTTATTGAACCACCTCCATATGGGTATTGAGCAAGCCATCATCTCAATCCATTTTATTCACTAATAGATCACTCTATACATGCACATACATAGGTTATCACTAGGTTTATGCATTAGTTAGCATACCCAATGAGGTGTATTTCTTTCTTTTCTCTCTCTTATCTTTTTACTTAGTTTTATACCTTTAATTAGTTCTTTTTTTATATCTCTTAAGTAAGTAATTATCTATGCATGTTTATTTATAAGAGACATAATGGAACATGCTTCACATGCTCAGATACAAATTTATAGGTTTTGCCTATTAGGTAAGTTTATATATGTTTATTTTTAATTTATCCTAGTCATTTGAATTTGTTTCATTTATAGACAAAATGGGGGGTGTGTGGCAAGGAGGGAAATGAAATCACCTAAAAATTAAACTTGAGTGTTAAGAGTGATTCTTGAGACTACCCATTCCTAGATTATCCCTAGACATAACTTAGGGCCTATTTTCAAACATATCTAGCCTTTGTATAGACCACATGTGTCCCTAAAAATCCATAAATAAGTCCTTGACTCTCATAATAATATCATTTCACATAGTGCCTCAGGGTATGCCACTTAGACATTAGTGTCATAATAGTGATAATGATGACCCATTGCACCAATGTCATAATTTTTGTTCTATTATCCTATACCATCCTTTTGCTCTATGGAATTTATTTTTAAATCAAATATAACCTAAGGTTATATATATATGTATATATATATATGTATATATATATGTATGTATATATATATGTATGTATATATATATATATATATACCTAGACCTATTTTGAGACCCAAAAAATCACATATATATATATATATATATATATATATATATATATATATATATATATATATATATATATATATAGTTTTATTCCTCTAAATACTAGATGGAAATTAGATGCAAACTACCCAAACAAACTCTTAAGAAGTTGTACACAATAAAGGTTATCAATACCTATTCTTCCCTACTTCTACATATAACAATCTATAACATTCCTCAAGTCATATTACTCAATTTTATAATATGAAGCACATTCGAATATCTAAATACAATATTCAAACTAGATTCACTTGCACATGCACCAAAACTTAGGTGGGGAAAACTACGTCAAGATCGATCCCTCTTTAGATTATTGGTATGTAGAAAACTCTCATCACAATTAGGTGTTGAAGATGTCTAGTGTATCCCACTAATAACATATTTTATTAATTGTGTCAACTAGATGCCATGGAAACATAAAGGTTTAGGTTTTGCACATATAATGAATCAAAATAGGTCATGTATAGGGACCCTAAATAAACCTGCTAGGGTCAACTAGAAATATATTAATTTTTTCAATTTAATTCACACATATACTATAAAAAGGTTTTCACCACAAGAATATAAATAAGATAATATATGTACTCATGTGTGATAATAATATATACATATTACATCTTATATCATAGATATCTAATGCCATGAGAGGACATCATAACACAAATATAGAAAGTAATTATATTAACTCAACCACAACTGATACAAGTCTATAACCACCACTATCAATGTACAATAACAAGTAGTTACAACTATTCATGACAATATTCAATATTAATTATAATATAATACAACATATATATAGATACATGGCTACCCCAGATCATAATTTTAAACTCAAGTATATGTGGTAATCTCAAGTTTCATCTTGATAAGTAGTACTATTATGGGGAGAGAGAGCATCATCCAAGTAGTTTTCGACATCAACCATGGACCAATGATCTCCTACACTAATCCCATCAAGGAATCACCCTTCCTTAAGGGATGAGTAGATAGTGATGGCATGGGAATCTAGAGAAACAAGCAAGTACCCATGTGTTATATGATTTCTAAACTAAATATGTAGTGTATCATATAAAACCTAAATTATTACAAGAGATCAAACACACATGTAAATCATACTCATGAAATGATAATGCCTCACTAAACATACTGTAGCACAAATTTTTATGAATAATAAATAATAATGATCTATAGATTAATCAAATTTATACAGACCACTTGATCAGACTACCTCCAGTACTTTGATGTTAGTAAGCCAATGAAGTCCATCTCACTCCTTACTCCATATCAACAATGCCGATTTGTCAAATATAATTCAACAAAAATATTTATTTAATTTACATACTACTATAAAAAACATCATATAACTAATAAACATAGGAGTAACCAAATCATACCTTTATTATGTCAAATGTATAAATAAATCTTACATTATTTTCTATCCCATACTAGAAATAATGACTTAACTTTATAACACGTTGGTAAATATATAATTAACTACATATATTTACTACCATAATTATTTTTCAAATATACTACACCCTATGATAACCCATATTACCATAGTCTAGTATTCTAAGACATAACTACTAGTTTCCCACAATCACTCATTTAAATTAGTCTTAAATACATGAAAAAATAAGCGTATATTCAGTTAAGTAGATATAATGAAGCAAGTCACAATTTTTATAGAAGACAATAATATTATATCATAGCATTCGTTAAACTCTCAATGTTGTATTCATGCATACATAAAGTCTTACTGTTTATCACGAAATATACTCTTCAAAGTAATAACCAATGTACATAAATTAAATTAATCAAACATAGGTGTGAGTCTAGACATAACAATTATAGTATGTACCATCTTGGTGTAACATACATTTAAACTATAGTACTCTATGATATCCCATATTATCATATTTCAAAACTACATATAAAAACATAACCAAACTCATAATTTAAGTAATAAAATTACCCATTTACATAATAAAAATCAATCATGTACGATATGATACCACCCAGGTATACCCTAAGTTTAAACTACATAATAGAATTCAAAGAAATATAACTCAAAACATGCATCATGATGCATCATTATATGCTAAATATAACAAAAAAAATTATACATATTAACACTCTCATAATATGTACTACATACAAGTATTCAATAATGAATACATATAAATAATATTCAATCAATCATTTGTAGATAAATAAAAAAACTCACAAACTCATTAAAACATTCATTTAAACATATCATTCAATTTTCTAAAAGATTATTTTAATATGGTTATAATTTCAGTCCTTCAAACACCTGATGACTAGATAAAATCATACTTCTAGTTACAAGATTAGGCATATGACCCAACACAACTAATTTCATTATGTACTTATGTTACATACTTAAATCCACATGTAAAAATAAC
>JARHVA010002011.1:995000-1045000 GCA_037957365.1 Torreya grandis | reverse complement strand
ATCAAAATATTTAATCTAACCTTACGTCTACTGTTGGTTCCACCTTTTCCTTCCTCCACCTATTATTTTTTTTGCTCCAATTGTATACTATAGTTTCTTTACCTTAATTAAACTTTCCTTCTCCATTCCTAACTTTCATTTGAATCATATGCAACCATTACATCATTGATACCCTTAGAATTTATCTTACTAAGACCATTGACTAGGAATGCATTATCCCTCACTATGTATGATATTTCTAGGCTATCTCTCATGCTAGCGCTTTAGTTTTTCCATAGTTGTTCTATTAGCCTATTCTCTATTTATATTTTGGTGTGTGATCCTACCCTCAACTTCCTCTTCATGCTATTAGGATGCCTTGGAGACCTCTTTGGAATGGTATACAAATAATGAATTTTAAGATGATGAGTTTTAGGTATGTCTAGTGACCAAAATGTATGACCACCATCATTAAGAATTATGTTAGATGGCCACAACAAGCAATAGTGCAAATCAGACATGCCAATACCCATATCCACAATCCTATATTATCTATTAAACTATGATTTAATAAAGAATACATTTAAGAATATAATCATAAATCAATAAATTAATCCGAATGTACTCAAAGAAAATAAATTATTCTAATAGGTTTTGGTCTGTCCTCCTACCGATCAAGTCATGATGTCTCTAGAAGCTAGTCATTATCATCAACATCTTCATCAAATTTATCTAATTCCACCTCACCCTATTATAATGGATGACATTTATACATAAATCAAAACATGTATAGAACAAAGAACATGTATGTAAATAATGAAGGAAAGAATAATAAGTACATATGATACTAAATTTTGTGGATATAAAGTCATTATATGGGTTATTATGAACCCCATAATCATGGATCCTCTCCAACCCATGTAGTTTAAATACATATAAAACAACATAGAGAATCATTATGATTGTCTAAAGTGGTCTATTATTGACTATTATATGAATGCAACAAGAATAACATATGAACATGATAAACTAACAAATATTAATTATGACCAAGTGTTTTATTACATATCATGAGAGATTAACACCTTATTCACCTTGGCTCCACTTCACCATGGAAACTAATTAATTTTTCTAAAAATAATCAACTTAACAACCAATTAGGATTAACAAACAAGAGTTGACCTTGAAAATTGACTATGAAGGGTAATAGTTAAAATTGTATACCATTTATTCTTCCTCAACATATATATCTTGTAGATAATTATTTCCTGTAAAATCATCCATCATAACTTGTACCATTCAATGTTCAAGGTATTTTTTTCAAATAAACAACAATTCTCATACAAGTTTGTGTGGCTTATGGTTTATAACATTGAATGTTATCTAAAAGCCACACAAAAAACTTTAAAAATAGGTCATCAAGACATTAAAATGTGATGAATGTAATAAATACACAAATAATTTTGTTTTCATTCCCTTATAACAAAACAAGGAAGGAAAAATCACACAATTCCAAAAGGAATGAATAAAATTTAAGTAGTTGTGCATGAAAAATTTAATGGATAAGGTCATTTAAGTGCTTTAGTGATGAGGGAAAATGTTTCAATATAGTTTGATATGGTCATCAAGATAACATTTGTAGCTTAATATGTTATAGTTTTTTCATATTCAATATACATGGTATTCAAGAGATAATAACTTAGAATCACACCCAATACATGGAATAAATATATGGTACATGAGGTGCATGGGTGCAAACAATGGATTCTAACCCAAAAAATCTATCACCTTAATAAATTTAGACAAGAATTATTTCAATGTATTAGGTCGGTATTATGGCATTTAATTTTTTTTTTAACACAACACTTAAAATGTATATATACGTTTTTTATGCCCCTATTTTATCATTTCATTTAAATTATTTTTGAAAACTAGTATTTGTCCTTACTAATAATTCCTATCAGGATAAAGAACTAGATATGAACAGACTACACAAGTTATGTATTAACATATTATTTGAAGGCGAAGATCTCATTGTAAGATTTTTTCCTTTCAATTTTTCAACTCCTAGTTCATTGTTTGCTTCTCTTATTCCCCCAAGGGTCAATACTATAATGCTTTTTGTTACAATTATTATGTTCCATGAAACTTTTATAAATGTTTTTATTACTTATTATGATAATCTAAGCACTTATACATACCATATTATTTCAATTCTTAGTTATACACTCCCAATTACATTAGTATCAGGTGTCCTGAGTATTGGCATCCCTTTTTCATGAAGCACCTTTCCCTTATTAAGATCAATTAGCATTTCCAAGGCTAACACTTAAATTGCGGTGTGATAAAAGGATGTAAAAGGCATACATTTGTCATGTAAGCTTTCTAAATTTCCCCACTCCAAAGTTCCACTACCCAAGCTTCCAACCCTAAGATGAGGCTTGCTACTCATTCAAAGCTAATTTTTATGAAACACCCTCACATTTCAAGATCATCAATTCTACCCTTATTATTATAAGTAAATTATACTATATATTCCATTCAATAATAATTTACCTTACTAAAATGTACTTATAACACATAATATATGTGCTTTAATATAAGCTTGCATGTAGTTCTAAAATTTGATATGTATAATATCCTTTCTCAAATGAATTCATATGACTATATATGGCCTTTAAACAATACAATGTGTATCTCTGCAAACTTATATCTAGTCAAAAAGGATTGCTTTCTTTTATTTACCATCTAATGTAACTAATATTTTAATCTCTATAATGGGAAAATATTGTGAATATTACTATTTGTATTAAATTTGAGAATAAAAAGGATGTGGAGATATCACCAACACTTGAGTGAATGGAAGTAAACAATTACCTTCATTTAGTCTAGCTGAACATAGTTGAGCTTTAGGCGTAGAAAGAGGTGTGGACTCATAGATTTGGGTGAATGTAGGGTTAGTGTAATTTTTATATTAGGAGATAACAAGGGATATACACCACCTACCTTATTTAAAGAGATGTGGGGATCATAAATGGTCCAATATTTATAGCCTCGAACTCTTGTAGATTATTCATAGTTAAGTCCTAAGATAAAATGACATTGATTGATGAAATAATCAAATAAGTGGACATTTATATATTTTTTATAGTACCTTTATCTCAATTTTAAATTCTAAGTTTAGGTATTTTATGCGGTTATGTTTAGGAAATAAATTATGGGGACACTTGGAGCTAATTGCATTAATAAATAAAAAGAATTGATTGCTTTTGGAGTGAAACATGTTTGATTTATTTTAATCCACTAATGATGTGTACAAATTCAAATATCCCACATTTTGTAATAAAAAAATTAATATAATAATTAAATATATTATGTATCTTTAAAATGTATAAAAATTACACATATAATAAATAACATACATTTCACATTTACATTATTTTCCTTTTGTTCACGTGCATTGTGTTGTATTTTTGTTCTAGTTTGTATGAATATTCTCTTTAGTCATTTATAAATTAATTTAACAAAAAAAAAATTCACTTTAATTTTTTATTTTTACTATGCTTCTATAATAGTGTAAGATATCAATTTATAAATGATGTGTTTCCCATAAAGCTTTATGGGTTTTCAATTAGAGTTCCATAAAGTATTATTTGCATCCTTAATGAGCAAGTTGGGAAGAGAGCCCACTCTATCAATTGGCATGGGCATGATTTTCAGTTAATGAGAGGTAGAATGTTTCCAAATTTATAAAGGTAGTTAGTGTTACACTAAGAGAGTAAACTATAAAATTTGATGTCAGAATTGAAATTAACATACCAAGAAATAACCTTGAATTTTATAAAACCAAGTGATAACATAATGTTAAAATATTGTATGAACCCAATCCACTTCTTGATCACTGAAGTAGATAATGCTTTCCTCCAAGTAATATTTTCTCAATATTGTCTAAAAAATGCTCATTCTTGAATTTATAGTATTGATGAAACTACTTTTAAATTTATCTAATATAGTTTCCCTTTAGAGGCATGTGATTGATTAACTTAAGCTAAGAATAACTTGTCTAAAAATAAAAATATTTATAACTACCATTTATAATAAAATTAATTTAACTAATACCTTTTGAAACTTTCATAAAACAAATGTAATTGTTGTAAAATATCACATCCAAAGATCCATAATAATCTAGATATTAGACTAGTCATGATTGAAATGTCTTTAATAAGTTTCATATAGAATAGGAAAGATAACAATGTGTGAAGATCAATATAAGGATAAAATTACATATATGGAATAGTAATATAAGGACAATTCTAATGTTTAAAGAGTATAAAACATGACCTTAGTAGGGGCATATATAGAAATAAGTAACATAATAAGTAGCATGCCAAAATAAATACATGATATAGAGAATAACAATGTAGGCACCAAACACACATAAAATTATATAAATTCATAATATATATTATGGAAACCTAAATAGTATAGTAATATGCATGCTAATCAACATGGAAATGAGTATATGAAATAACAATCTTAGACACCCAGATTAGTACCACACAAGATAGTGAGATAACACATAGGAATGAGGCTCACAAGAAATAAAGAACCCAAGGATCCTATATGGACAATGAAACACAAATACATGCATATTAAAACAAGAAATCACACATAATACTCAATATAACCCAAAAAAATTAAACTAATCCATGTACATATCCATACAACACACAAGATCTAGGTAGTAGAAAGATATGTGTAGTTCATGTAAATTAGTTAGTTATGATAAATGGATAGTACGAAGAAATATCACCATGATAATATTATTTATGAAAATTACCATAGCATAATATTGTCAATAATGTGATCATACCCACATAGGTGTTGGTCATGTAGCCACAACACATTTAAATGTTGTAGTATCACATGCACCCATTATATCTACATTACACCCACTAAAAGAAATACCACGAGGAGAATATGAATATATTTTTAATCACTTAATATAAGTAGATACATAACTAATGAGAAAGTATTTATTTTGTTTTTTAAATTTTATAATATTTTATAGTTTTTACTATTTTATAGAATAATATAAATGAATAAGGAAATAATAAATAGGTAAAAACATAAGAAAGGATACATAATATTATATTAGAAGTCAAGGGTAAAAAATAAGAGTAATAAGATGAGGATACAAAATATTCCATTAGAACCTAACACATACGTGAACATGAGGTCTTAATATAGGCCATCATTTTCATAAAGAAAATGGAAGTTATTAGAATGGGATCAGAAGTTCAAAATGTATAGGACCTATGGAAAATTAGAAGATACATAAAACAAGGGCTAGAAAATTTTTAACACAAAGGGACACAAGTGACAAGGCATAAAATGTAAGTGATGGAATAATGCAATAAAATTCTAGAGAGGAATCACATGGAAAGCATGACATATAGAATAAATATGTATAAATGAATCTCTAAATGAAGGATACCATGGATAACTGATAATCTCTTATATATCATTTAATGTGTAATAATACTAGTTTGATGGGACACTAAATGTATTTGATATATGATACTGGGATATGAAATAATTTAAATGATGACTATGAAAAATATGAATTTAATCACCTGATGAAGCCATTTTATATTGCATAAGATTATATCATAGTAAAATAAGTACCCTTAGGTACAAATCAACCACGGTACATATATGGATAGGGGATGAATATCTTGGAAGTGACAATATAACAGAAAAGATTTAGGAGATTATAAATTAGATGAAGATTTATTAGTATCAAATAGATCTTTTTCTATATAGGATGGTGATGAATTTAATATAGGCATGACATGAGTATTAATGATTCACTCTTTGTGAGGTGCACTAGCTAGTCAAAACTATGATCTCTAAGGCAAAATAGGTATTTGGTAAGTTACATATTGAATTATATGTAATTCATTATTGTATTCAAACATAAAATAATTATACATTTTGGAAGGTGTTTATCTCATTTTATTATGCTACTGCTATATAAGTAATATAGAATATAATACCACATCAAGTATAACATAAAATAAAATCAGAGTGGTCCACTGGTAAATTCAACTAAAAGGGTAATACAAAGTACATGTGTGCATATATGATGATAAAAAAATGTAATACCATAGTAATATCAAGTAAAACTCTCTCGTTATATCCTCAAATATATATCCATGCCAATACAATAAGGATTTCACTAGAACCATTGTCAACCATTTAATGTCATGTGTGATATACAAATGTTAACAAAAAAAAAATCATGTATGTATATATTATAATTTTTTTTATGCATATTGATCTCATGCTCATGAAATTTAATTGAAAATATATGAGTTTTATAGCTCTAAACTATTCCAGTAATGTTTTTAATCTCAAGCTCTAATATAATGGTAGAATGTTGTATAGATGTTTTCATATGCATGTTGTTTTATTTAGGAATATTGTGATGTCTAATGGATTGCTAATGATTTATATGTATTGGTTAGGTTGTGAAATGAATTCATTTAGTAAATAATTATTCCCATCAGTTATAATATTATTTTTAAAAATAAGTTCTTGGATATAATGTCATAATTTGAAATAATTATTACTATAGTTCATCCTAAAGCTTTACGATACTCACAAAAATAATTAGGATCAAAATCTTATCCACTGATTTCAATGTACATATACAATTTACTTTTTTTTTTCATTCAAATATGCTCAATACATTCTAGACACTTGGATTTCTTCTTTAAATCTCATAATCCTACACATTCAATGAAAATGAAAAAGTAAAATACTATAAATAATTAATTTATATGGATAGTACAATGATTTTTTTTACATTCTAAAAAAACATGAAAATAACTGGCAAAGGCCATGAAACATTCAAAACAATAAAACTAATATCGGTATCCACTTTTCCATCAATATAACCTACCAAGTCCATCTAATGCTAAAGCACATTTGGATAAAACAATATTTTTCATAAAATTCTATGCAAATTTTTATATCTAATTTTGTATATATTATTAACCAATCAACCTAATTATGTTTCTCATTCAAAGTATGAATAGGTTGCACATCCACTTAACTTTAAGGAAATTTTAATCAATAGAAAACAATGAATTCTATTTAATGCAATAAGGACATGACACATAGTGCCCTTGTTTAGTAAAGTCCCTCAAATGTCTCAAATAACTTATGTTGTGATGGTTTAAAATTATTCCAAAAATTAAGTGACATCTAGTACCTTAGTTATTGTAGTGTAATAAGTTAGAAAATGGTAATGTTATAATTACTCTAATTTATGTGGACAATGATGTTAAAAGTATGGAACATTTATATATTAGTGATAATTATAAGATGTTTTTATTTTTCTATCCTTGTCAAAAAATATGTTTTCAAAATTGATAAAGTATATTTTTGGATGATAACATGAAGAAATAAATTATTCGCAAAAAATAAATCACCTCTAAAATTAATAGAGATTCTAAAATTCATAATTTTAAGTTCAATTAAGACCAATGTCATACACTTAAGACTCTATGACTTATGAACTTGCATAATCTATGACATATTGGTTGAAATGTTTTGTGGGGACAAAATATTATTTTATAGTATTTGAGTCATTTTGTAAATTTTTCCAAAGATAAAATAATGGATGTTAATGAATCATTGGTTATAATTAATGCAGTATCCTTCTTCACTAAAATTTTAATGAATGATACTACCAACATGGAAAGAGATTTAGACAAATGATAAATTTTTTAGATTGGTTACTTTTCTTTAGAGATACACAATCTTATTCTTTATGGAGGCCATCTATGTGTAGATAGAAGGCATGAAAAATACTTTCCCCAATGTATGTAGTCATTTATAACCTTTTTTGGATTAAATTTCAATAAATAACACTAATTTTATTTTGAATTAAATTATAATGGTGAAAATGATATTTAAAACACAATAATATATGTGAGAAACATGGTAGAGATGAACTTGAATAGTTCCTTTCACATATCAACAACATAGTCGAAAGCATATAATTCAATAAGTAAATTGAGAAAAGCTAAATATTACTCATCCTTGGTGTACTTGGAACATTAAAGGTTACTAAATACCTTTCAGAAAGTGTTTGTATGAAAGGGACCCAAATATATGTATTTTTCCACCCTTCTAAAAGTCATCACCCTCTAAAGAAGACAAGTGATCCAAAGACTCTTACCCTGAGGTTTATTAATATTTTGGAGGTTGAACAATTAAAGAAAGATATTAGACACTTCAACTTGATTTTTATTATGAATGGTTAAAAAATAAAACAAATTTCCTTCAAGCGTGAGAGGGAGTCTCAAGGAAATATGAAAAGAGTATAAGCTTTAATTAGTGGTCATTTTTAGGATCATAATTTACATAGAAATAATCTTAAATGAGATCTATAGAATCATAGGATGACATAAAACCAATACTCATTTTCATCCAACAAGAAGTTGTTAAAGTTATTAAAATTGACAACGGATAATTTGAAACTAAGTTTGAAAAACATTTTTTAAAGAATTTGTTTCAATGGTCCTTTATATTATTGAAATATAAATGTTTATTTGGGATATTTTAAAATACCATGTTGTTTAAATTCACCTTGAGAAAAATATAGAGAAATGAGTTAGATAAAATTAGAAAAATAGGCACTCTATTTGCATTAAAGGTACCAATGGTATAACGATGGAGAACCATTTTAAAAATATGACTTGAGGGAAGTTGTGGATATTGGATAGTAATGTTAGAATTTGGATACATATTAGATTTTATATTTGAGCCATTTATGAAGGACCATCATTAAATTAAGAAGAAGGACCTATAATTTTTTTGATATATGCATTTAAAGTATTCAAAATGATCGTTAAAATTTAATAAATCATCATATTGTACCTAAATAGCAATAGTATTTTCATAGACCATTAGAATGTAGTGAATGCTTCAACAAAAAAATTTGTGTTTACATTTTGATTGATGTTTTGAGTTCCACTCTATCAACCATCATATAGATGAGAATATAACAATAGGTGATTGAATACTTAAGTCATTCTAACATTTTAAGTTGAGAAAGAAGGAAAAATTAATAGGTATTAAAAATGTTAAAAAATCTTATATAAAATTAAACATGTGTAAGAATATCCTATTAGTTTGTTATTATTATTATTATTATTATTATTATTATTATTATTATTATTATTATTATTATTATTATTATTATTATTATTATTATTATTAGTTAGTAGTAGTAGTAGTAGTAGTAGTAGTAGTAGTAGTAGTAGTAGTAGTAGCAGCAGTCTTAGTAGTAGTAGTAGTGGTAGTAGTAGTAGTAGTAATAGTAGTAGTAGTAGTAGTAGTAGTAGTAGTTGTAGTAGTAGTAGTAGTAGTAGTAGTAGTAATGAAGTAATGAAGAGATTGAAAAAAAATCTAATTTGAAAAAAGAATATATTTAACAAATGAGATATTCTAAAGAACCTAAATGACATATTATTTAAATGAAACCATATAAAAAATACAACTTACCATAAGAATAAAATATTTTTTTATAAATATAAAACATTAAATTATATAAATCAACAAATAGTAAAAATTCTTATCACATTCAATACAAGGAAGAATGGAATCCTAACCAATTAACAAATCTATGTAAAAATGTATGAAAAATTATATAAAAATATAAGATCATAAGTTAAAACACTATGTTATAGATCCATAAATTGTAAAAACAAAAAATCATGACTATAAAAAGTAAAGGACTAAATTATACAACAAGAACTAGGGAAAGTCAAAGGAAATGAAAATAAATAGTCCATAATACAAATGTTAAAGAAGAGGGAAGGAGGAAACTTAGATAGAAATAATAAACTTGGCCTATAATGTTGGAGAGGTGGAAATTAAAAAAAGTCTACATAAAACTATTAAAAGAAACCTTACTAACTAGGGAAAGAAGAAATGGTCTAGAATTATATTTATTAGGATTTTTATAAACTTAAACTAATGGATTTCAAGAATGATTAAAAAAGACACCCACATATCTATTTATATTGTTATCATGTTTAAAAAATTGAGCTTATTTCCTTATATGTTTTTTCTTGACATGATATTCTAGGGCCAAAATTTGGATGTCATCAATACAAGCTGGTGCTTCGTATGGACCAATTTTTTAGCTACAACTGACTTAATCAACTAATCATGATGAGAGAGATATCAATTTAGTTATATTTGAAAATTTGGTCAATATATAGGATCATGATTTCATTGAGCAAAACACCATTTTAGCCATTAAAGACCATTTCATGGAATGTCATAAAGGGAAGCAGTGAATATTTGAAAACAAAAAAAAATTTGAATAGAGATGTCCATATGGGTTTGAACCACTATAAGGAATCATTATTTTACCTTTCAAAAAATACCAATAGGTAGAATCATTGAAACATTTTTCCTTCCGTAGTTATTATGTTTTTTAGTGGTTTTATTAGGGATTTTTATTTTATTCCACCCCTCCAAAATTATACATCAAGGATGTGAAATTCATTATATATTCCTCTTTCCATCTTATTTATCATTTGGAGTATACATTATTTCATTCTAATTCTTATTGTTTTCCCTAGTTATTATTATTACCTTCCCATCAAGTCTTATTATTTTAGGTAGAGAAAAGTAATTTGATTAATAAGAATTGAATTCTAATGAAATACTACCTCTTGTTAGAAATAAAAATTATTATTTAATGTTCTAGGAAAACTTTAATATTTTAGGATTTTCTCTAATTGCCATTAACTGGTGAATAACTACAAGACCACAATCCAATTGGACCCCTATATTTGCATTATAAATGTTATTAAAGGTCAAAAAAATTAATAAGAGACTGCTACTACATGTTTATTAAAGAACACCTAGTCTCTACTTCATGTGTGTTAAGGAAAACCTAGACCCAAAGTGACACAAAATGTGTGTATTCAATGGGATACACTAACACAAGTTCTTACTATTACTATTACCACACCTTCTTCTTGACTATTTATAATGTATCCCAATCTTTGTCCTCAAATTTGGTTATGTGTGTTCTCCTTTTATGGTTTGTATCTCATGACCAACATTCTAGTAATTCAAATAAATTTTCCATGGGAGTACAAACCTCATTTTTAGTGAGTGCTTTGCTTTGCTTTTCTATGTAGACCAAGAAGCAATTGATCCTCAATCAAATTCCTTACATATTTTAGTTGAATAATTTTATTACAATTATCGAAGGGGTCTACCCCATGAATAGTTATAGACATATGATAGTATTCTAAAACCCTTGAGAAAGATATTTTGATTGCTTATCAATAGCTATACAAAAATATCCATGTTTGTGAGGTAATCACTTTTTATTTTTCTACTACTTTGTTTTGTTCTTACTAAAATGTTATGTTTTTTAACTTTACACACATCTCTACTCCTTAATAACTAGAAAATGATAATTAAACAAAAACACTAAGCACATTTTTAATGTTTTATGATCATTATTTATTGTGCTTGAGGGCATTCTAAAGAGATTGTTGACTGCTAGGGGTTTGATATGTTGTAGCATCATATATAATCATGGATCCTATTTATATGATGTAATGGTTTGTTTTATAGGTCATGGTGAACCCAAAGGATCATTTGGCACGTGAGTCACCTTTGTGGAAGCATAAAATGTGTTTTATTTTCATTTTCCTTATATAAATTTATTTTTGTTGACCTTTTTAAAATTTATTTCAACTTACTTGATGTAAATTTATTTACATTTACCTTATGTATTATTCAAATATTGCACCCTTATGAACTATCTTAGTCCATCTTCACTAGTAGTGCTTGAGTAAAATAAAACATGAAACATATCACATGGCATTTGGATGCCTAAATATATTTTTTGATGTTTAATTTAGAGAAGATATCTATAAATTTTCTTTGAATTTTGAGTGGTAGATGCAATATCTAGTTAGAAATAATAGAGAATATAAGCTACAGTTTCTATCCGATGTTTTTGAAGCTACGGAAAGAAGCAAAGATCATGTGTCAAGCATGGTATGCACTCTTAGATTGATTTTGTGATTGGAAGTTAATAAAAAATATAGTTGATGTGATTTTAGAAGTTTCTCCTTTGTTATCATGTCCATGATTTTTTTATTTTCAGTTGGTTAGAGGCTAAACACTGAGCTCAAAGGTAAGCCCAAAATTATTAGCTACCCAAGCTCCAACCTTCTCTATGTATGACCTTTAGGGGTAAGATAGATTAGAAAAGGTCCACTTACTTTTAATTTTGTTCACAACATTAAAACTTAAGGGGTAAAATTTGAGATTACATATCTACCTTCCTATGTGAATGTGCATGTTTATTGGTCAATGTAAAATCATTTGTGACAGTGATTTGCATTTTACTTTTTTCTTCCCACTTGTCCTCTAGTTGGCTTAGTGCAATATCTATTGATTTTCCACTAGAATTTTTAGTAGTATTTGTTTTAAAGTTAAATTATACATATCAAACCCTTTGACATTTTTTTTTTTCAATTTTGTATATATATGTTTGATATATTTAATATTGATTAATTTTATCAGCATTTACACTAGTCTTATCACAATACCTTAAACAAATCAAACTCTACCTAAATTTGTTTCATTGGACTTATAATTTTTTTTGCATATCTTGTTGAAATTGGTGAAATATTAATACACATAACATATTGTAGTGAAAGTGAAACAAATAGTTTTTGGTGCAATAATTAAGTGATTTTGAAAATGATTGTTTTTATTTCCATGAAACTTCAAAATATTTCTTAATTTTATTAACATTTACACTAGTATTATCATAATACCTTTATCAAATTAAACTTTACTTCATCATTCTACGTAGGCTTTACAAAATGTTTTAGCAGATCTTGTAAAAATTGGTAAAATATTAACACAAATAACATATTGTTGTCCAAGTATAGTGAAACAACTTGTTTTTTGAACAATAATTAATTGATTTATATAATGATTTTATTTATTTCCATGATAATGCAAATTGAATCAACATAAAGTGTTCAGTCTAGATACTGGCAAGTTAAATTGCAATGAACAATGATGATTGTATAAATATTTAGTCGAATGTTTTACTCTTATCATAAAAGATCACAATTATGATACTATTTTTTTTTTAAAATTTTAACTTATTTAAAGCTTTATATCATAAGTTTTATGAAAATGGATAATTGTAATCTCTACAAATTTGAGTGCCATATATTTGGCAATTTCCTCCCTATTTAAATTTTTATTAATAGTAGAAGCTTGTTAGATCATTTTTATGGAACTTTATTTTTAGTTTATTTATTATGATTCATGAAATCTAATTTCACTTTAAATAGTAATTTTATCTGATTGTCGGCCACTAGGTTCAGTCAAATGGATTAGATTTAGTACTAGTCTTTGAGATTCTAGTTGTACATATCAAAATATATCATTTGCCTAATGTTCCCACTTTATCCAAGGATTTGAAGATGTCTAAAAAGGTTGAGAGGAAATCAATTCTAGAATGACATCATAAATAATCTATGACATCACCTATCATAACACCATTAGCAATAAAAAATAGTAAAAAAAAATATATGTATGCTATAAAAGTAGGAGTTAGATTTCTTATTCCTAAAAATAAGTTATCAAGAGCACTGGTTCCGGTTGTTTATGGTTTTGTAAAATTAGAAAAAAAATGATCCTAAAAAAGAAGAGGAGGTAAAGTAACCACTTAGAAAAACTATATAGGGTATTGATTTGATGCAAAATGCAACTATGAGAAGAGAAAAGGATTTGGTTTATTAGGTATCAAATCAAGTTATGAAATCAAATTGATAATGTTTTAGAATTTATATAGTGAATAATAATTTACATTAGACACATTAAAACTATCAATAGGATCTTATGGTGATTGAAATACATAAAATGATTATGCATGTTATCCTCTTATATAGGTCAATATACAACATATGAAGTTCTAGTCTTGTTCTTGTTTAGTCATTTGTTCTATTTATGTTTTTTGTTATCTTTTTTCTTTATTAATCCTAAAAAAACTCATTATTTTTGATGTTTTGGCACTTGTCCTGATCTATATAATAAAGAAAACATCTTCACCAAGCTACATCCAACTTACTTTTATCTAGTGGACCATAAAATAGTTAGTATTTACCTATTCTTTTATCACATGGAAGCCTTCCCTTACCAAGTGGCATTAAGTTTTATTACTACTTATGGTGTTACAAATTTTTATCTGACTCATGCAGAGCAAATAACTTCACTGTTGGAGTTGGGAAATCTAGAGGTTGACCCTAATGAGGCTAAAAAATAACCATCACCCCCAGCAATATATGATTCATTTGGCTATAGAAAAAACACTAAAGATATATAATATCTATATATAGGCCATCATGCCCTACTATTAATAAATAGGGCTCAAGAGTCATTATATTTATCTAACAGCATTTTTTCAACCTCTGTTCAACTTAATTATAAAATACTTCACTTTTCATGTAACCATTTTTCACTAGTTCTATGCTTATAACATTTGTCAGCTCAAATTATGTACTAAATCCACTCCATGCAACTTGTTATATAATTTAGTCATATAACACAATATTTTTAGTTAACTTTATTCTTGTGTTTAGGTGTCATTATTTGTCTCATTGAATGTGATAAGGTTTTTTACTACTTATTGATTTATATAGTTTACTATTATATATTTCAAATGGTTTATTTTAATCTTATTGTTAACTTAGAATAATGTCATTTTTTAAAAATATTTTATTTATTCAATTTTAAATAATTTAATTTTTATTTTTTTAATTTTATTCCCACTCTTTTCATTTCATCAACATTATTATTATTTTTATTTATTATTTTCCTTTTTAAATACTAAGATAAAATTATTATACATTTTTTATTGTATACATGATTTTTATTATATTATTTTATACTTGTCAAAAATTCCATCATTTTCATTCTAACATTTTAGAATGTCTTAATTCTACAATCACTTATGGTTGTATTCTAAACCTGATGATGGTTAAGAAAGTTTGGCTTGAAACACCAATCTAAAAGTAGATATAATTATTTTTAGAAGCACTTGCTATATCTTATAATTTATCAAAATTATTTGTATAATAAACTTAGTCTTCAATTCTGACATATATTTTATGTACCATATAATAAATCAAGTGATATAATGTTTAAGTCTCAATTATTTAATTAATATATTCAAATATTTTCATAATTAAGATTAAAAATAGAATTCACCATGTTAATAAACTATGTTTTGAGATGTTTAATGTTGTGGGATATTGATTTTTTCCATATTGAAGAATACTTTATCAAGAATTTGGTGGGTAAAGACTGGTTATATTAATGAAAGAAATGTTCACTCTAGTTCCATGTGCCTATTGAAACCATGTAAACACCTCATTTGATTGACTACAAGATGTCATCTCTATCTACTATTATAATAATGGTTAAAAATATGACTTACCTATACAAATAATGTCATTATTAATGTGATCTTTTAATCAAAGCAATGGTAATGACAATTGGGAGTATTACTTTTGCTCATGCTTGAAGTTCTATTTTTAATGAAAATACTCTTAAATGTCTCTAATATATTTTCCATTTTGAGGTGAGGGATTGATTAACCTATAATGAGTATAACTTATCTCAAAAAATATTTATAAGCATTATTTGTAATCAAATACATATAACTGATAATTTTTGAAACTTTCATAAAATAAAGTAATTGTTGTAAAAGATCACAATCAAAGGTCTACACTAATATGGATAGGAGACTAGTCATCATTGAAACATATTTAAGAAGTTTCATATGGCATATGAAAGGTAACAACATGTGAGGCTCAACATAAAGATACAATTCCCTCTATGGTATAGTAATATAGGGACAATTAGAATGGTGAAAATGTATAAAATATGCCCTTAGTAGGGATAGATATAGAAATCAGGAAAACACAAAAGTAGCATGCCAAAATAAATACATGGTATAGAGAACAACAATGTAGGAACTAAACATATAAAATAATATACATTCATGATATGTATCATGGAAACCTTAATAGTATAATAATATGCATCATAATAAACATGGAAATGATCATATGAAATAAAACTCATAGTCAATGAGGTTAGTACTACCCAAGGTAGTGAGATAACACATATGATTGAGGTTCCCAAGAAATAAAAAACCAAGGATGTTATATCGATAATGACACACAAACACATGCATATAGAAATAAGAACTCCTACATAATACTCAATAGATCATAAAAAATGGAAACTAATCCATGTACATATAAATATAGTACACAAGATCTAGGTACCAACAAGATATATATAGTTTATGTAATGTAGTTATTTACGATAAATGGATAGTAAGGAAAAATGTTGCCTAGATAATCTTATGTATAAAAATTACCATAGAATAATATTGTCAATAATCTAATCATTCCCCATTAGGTTTTATCGACATAGCCCCAATACATTTGAATGATATAGTATTACATGTCACCATTGTATCTACATTGCACCCACTAAAATAAATATCATGAGAAGCACATGCATATGCTTTTAATCACATAACATAGGTAAATACATAACTGATGATCATGTAGTATTTGTGTTTAATTTTTAATTTTATAATGTTTTTTAGTTTTCACTATTTCCTAGAAAAATATAGATGAAGAAGAAAATAAGAAATAGGATAACACATAATAAAGGATAATAAATATGAAATTAGAAGCCAAAGGTGATATATAAGAGTAAGAAGATGAGGATTACTCCAACTAATATAATTCCATTAGAACATAATGCATGTTAGAAAATGAGGTCTTGATATAAGTTATCATTATTAAAAATTTAATATAAGTACTTAGAATAGGATAAAACATTAAAAATGGATAGGACCTATGCCATATTAGAAGATACATAAACCAAGTGGCTACAAAATTTTTAACCCCAGGGGATACAAGTGACAAGGTGTAAAATATTAGTGATAGAATAATGTAATAAAAATATAGAGATATAGAACATGAAAAATGAGACAAATAGAAGAAATAATATATCTAAAATAAAGATATATTGAAATAAATATGTAAAAATGAATCCTAAAATGAGGACTATCATGGATAACCAATAATCTTATCTATATCATAGAATGTGTAATAATACCAATTTTATGTGTCACTGGATGTATTTGATAAATGATAATTAGACGTGAAATAATTAAATCATGCCTATGAAAAATATGAATTTATTGAACTAAAGGATCCGTTCTAGATTACATAAGAATAAATCATTGTAAAATAACTACTCCTTGTCCCAACTCAACCTAGTTACATAGATGGATATGGGATTAATGTCTTGATGTTGAAAATATAGAAAAAAAATATTTAGGAGTTTAAAATTAATGAAGATAGATTACTATCAAATAATTTTTTTTCTATATAAGAGGGTGATGAATTAAATGCAAGTATTACATGAGGATAAATGATTAACTATTTGTGGGGTGCATAATCTAGTCAAACTTATGATCTCTGAGGTAAAATAGTTATTTGGTAAGTTGAAAATTGAATTCTATGTACTTTAAAATTATATTAAAACATAAGATAATGATGTAATGTGCATGTTGTTTTATCATTTTATTCATCAAATGGTATACTGGTAATAGATTATATGATCCTATGTCAAGTATTACATGAAATAAAATATGAGTGGTCCATAGGGTAACATCAAATACAAGGGTAATACCACATACAAGTGTGTAGATATGACCATATATTTAATTTAGTATCATATTATTATCAAGTAAATATATTTTATTATATCCTCAAATAGATATAAATGACATTGAAAGAAGGATTTCAATAGAAACGTTATCAATCATAATGTCACATGTGATAGGAGGATGTTAAAAGAGAACATCATGTATGTATATACTATGATTTTTTAATTGCTATATATGTATCATGTGGTCATGAAATGTAATGGAAAAGATATGAGTTTTATAACTCTAAACTATTCCAATAATGTTTTCAATCTCAAGCTCAAATATAATGGTAGAATGATCTATAGATATTTTCATATGCATATTGTTTTATTTAGGAACATTGTGATGTGTACTGGATTACTAATGTTTTATATGTATTGGTTAGGTTGTGAAATTTATTCCTTCAATGAATAATTATTCCCATTAGTTATAATATTATTTATATGAATGAGCTCTTGGATCTATGTCATGATTTGAAATAATTATCGCTATAACATCTTAAAGATTTATGATACTCACAAAACTGATTAGGATCAAAATATTATCCATTGATTTTAAAGTAATTAGTCAATTTAATTTTCATTGAATTTGACTATGCTCAACACAATTTAGACACTTATCATGTATTCTTTAAATCTCTTAATCCTACATATTCAATGAAAATTGCAAAGCCAAATACTATAAATAATTATTTTATATGCATAGTCCAATGCTTCATTTTAAATTGAGAGAAACATAAAAGTAATTAGAAAATTCCATGTAACATTATACATAGTAAAAATAAAATTTACATCCACATCACCATCAACAAACCCTGTCAAGCCCATTCAATGCTAAAGTGCATTTGGATACAAAAATATTTTAACATCAACTTCTATAAAAATAAAATTATGAATTTTTTTATTTAAGATTAATTAGTCAACTTAATTTTTTTTTTCACGGTATGAATAAGTTTTCATTATCTTTATTTTAAGGAAATCTTAATCAATAATAAACAACAAAATCAATTTTCTCAAATGTCTCAAATAAATTATGTTCGAATGGTTTAGATTTATTCATAAAATTATGTGACATTAAGATTCTAGTGTAATAAGGTAGACAAGGTTAAGTTATAATTATTTTTAATCATGCGGAAGATGATTTTAAAACTATGGAACATTGATATATTTGTGATAATTATAGGATGTTTATATTTTTATATCCTTGATTGAAAATAGGTTTTCCAAAGCGATAATTTTCCTTTTTGAGAATAACATGAACAAATAATTGATTCAAAAGAATGAAATCACCTTTAAAATTAATAGTGATTCAAAAATTAATAATGTAGGATTAAATTGAGACCAATTATACACCCCTTAGAGTCTACCACTTATGAAGTTACAACATCTATGACATATTGGTTGAAATTTTTTGTGGGTAGAGAATGTTTTTATATATAGTATTTGAGCCATTTTGTAGGATTTATCAAAGATAAAATAGTGGATATTAACAAAACATTGGTTATCTTTAATGTGGCATCCTTATTAACCAAAGTGTTATGAATTATACTATTGAAATGGAATGATATTTTAAAAAATAATATATTTTTTAAATTGGCTACTTTTCTTTAGAGATCCAAAATCTTACTGTTTATGAAGACCATTTATGTGTAGATAAAAGGCATGGAAAATTGTTTTCCCAATGTATGTGGTGGCTTTTGACTATTTTTGGAAAAATTAAAATAGAGAACATTTATTTTATTTTAAATTAAATTAGAATGGTCAAAATGGTATGTAAAAGACAATAATATATGTTATAAACATGATAGAGATGGATTTTAGTAGTTAAATTCACATATCGACAACTTAGTTTAAAGCATAAAATCCAATTAATAAACTGAAGAAGGTAAACTCTTACTCTTCTTGGATGTATTTTCCACATGAGAGGTTAGTAAATAAAATTCACAAAGTGTTTGTATGAAAGGGACCCAAACATATATATGTTTCCATACTTATAAAAATAATCATCTTACAAAGAAGACAAGTGTTTTAAAGACTCTTACCGTGAGGTTTTTAAATATTTATGATGCTAAGCACTTAAAGAAAGATATCAGATGCTTTAATATTATTTTTATTAGAAATGGTTAAAAATGAAAAAATAATTCCTTTAAGCAAGAAAAAGAGTCTCAAGGAAATATTAAAAGAGTATAAGATTTAATTGGTGGTCATATTTAGGTTCATTTTTTACATTGAAATAATCTTGAATGAGATCTCTATAATCATTAGATCCCATAAAATCAAAACTAATTTTGTTACAACAATAAGTTGAGCTAGATGACATAGAATCATTTTTGAAAGGTAAACTAATGGTTTTCAAGAATGATTCAAAATGATAACCATATTTCTATTTAGATTGTTTTAAGGATTACAAACCTTAGCTTCTTTCTTTATATGATTTTTCATGAAGTGATCACTGAAGGAAAAATATATAATGTCTTTGATACAAATTTATGATTTGTATTGACCATATTTTTAGCTATAGTTGACTTGTTCAATTATAGATTATGAGAGAGTTATCAAGATAGCTATAGTTAAAAATTTAATCAATATGATTCATTATTGATGTAGAAAAAATAGGCCAACTATTTGGAATCCATAACTTTTCACCCAAGCTTTGCTTGAGCTCTTGCACATGCCACAATGATCATCTCAAAATTTTTGATGTTTTCCTAAGGATTTCTACCTACTTATTAATATTTTAGATATTTTTTGGAGGCCATACATGATCATCTAAGGGTACAAAATTATAATTAAATTATATTTTCAAGATTTTTCTATTTTAAGAAATTGTATATTTTTAGGAACAGATGTTAACTTTAATTGAATTTCATCCCATAGGATAATTTTAGCATTCAAAATAGTTTTGGAGATTTCTAGAGCTATGAGTGATTTCTTTTGAAACTTGATATAAATAGCAGTTGCTAAAAATAGATGTTATTTTTTTAGATTTTAGTTTTTTTTTTTTGTTAACTCTAATTTTTGAGTTGAGGATTATTTAAGCATGATTTGAGTTTCTAATAATTTCAAAGATTATTTTATTGTCTTGATAGTTTTAAGTTTCATTATTTGGTATTAGAGTAAGTTTGAATCTTACGGGAATAATACATGAAAATAGGATAAGGAGATATTGCATAGATGAACCAAACTATACAAGAGATATAGAGGCAAGTGAAATAATTAATCAAGGTTATCATCAATTAGTAGAGAAGATAAAGTGGTGATGAGGAAGATACATATCATGATGAAAAAATTCAATAGGAAAAAGAACAATAAGAACAACCACTATAGATGGAAAAGAGGATGGTTTGGGCTTTATAAGGAAGAAATAAAGGAATCAAGGTTAATTTTCTAGATTGTGGAGGTAGTTTAAAGTGAGAAGAGTTTATAGATTGGTTAAATATAATGAATAAATTCTTTGAGTGGAATACTATGAGAGAAGATAAGAAAGTAAATTTTGCATGCAAGAAGTTGAAAGCTCATGCAATGATTTGGTGGGATCATCTAGAGAAATAGAGTTAGAAAAAGCTAAAGAAAAGATTAATTTATAGAAAAATATGGAGAAAAAGTTGAGGAGGAAATTTATTTCTATGGATTATGTGTAAACTCTACATAGAAGATTTTAGAATTTGAGGCAATAAAACCATAGTATACAAATGAATTTTATAAGTTTTATATATTAGTGGAGCATGATGAAATAGAATAGTAGACAAATGCAAGGTATGTAAATGGTTTTAAATTTACTATTCAATATGAATTAAGCATATAAAAAATAATTAGCATGGAAGAGTTTGATAAATTAGCTTTGAAGCTAGAAGAAAAAAAATACACAAAATTTTAGAAAAATTTTGATTGGTCTAAGAAGAGGTAGATCCCCTCTAATAAGGGGATGAGGTGGGTTTTATACCACTAGAGTTGAGTCTAATACTAATAGAGGTGAATGATAAGATGGTGAAGAAATTCAGGATGATAGAAGACAAGGGTTTCAATACCAACATAGAGGAAGATTATTTTAGAGAGGATGAGGTTACAATGGTGGTAGAGGATGGTTTTTGAATTAGTGCATATTTTATGTTTGTTAAAGATGTGGAGAAGGACACAGAGAATTTGAGTGTCCATACCATCAATATCAAGAAAGGAGGTAATAATATTTTCAAACAGTGAATTTAATTGAAGTTAAGATAGAGGAGCAAAATATTGAAGTTACACCTATAGATGTTGGAGAGAATCTCATGATGAGAAGAAACGGGATCACTCTAAGGAAACAAAAAGTACAAAATAAATAAGGTGGTGATGCATGACTATGATAAAAAGATTTACAAATAAGATGTACTTTCGATAGAAAAGTACGTAAAGTAATTATAGACGGTGGCTGTTATGAAAATATAGTTTCTAAATAAATGATAGAAAAAATAATTTTGCATTATGAAGAGTATCCTAATATTTATCACATTTCATGGTTAAGAAAGAGAATGTTGTTATAGTAGATAAAAGGTGCTTAATCAAGTTTTCTATAGAAAAAAGTTATAATGATGAAATATGGTATGATGTTATTCTGATGGATGCATGCCATGTGTTATTGGGAAGACCATGACAATTTGATAGGACAGTAATTCATGATGGAGTAAAGAACACATACACTTTTTATAAAGGTTGTACAAAAATAGTTTTGTTACCTGTTAAAGAGAAAAATAAGATAGAAAGAATGCTCTCTAATAAAGAATTTATCCAAGATATGAAAGTGATAGGTTGTATTTATGTATTAGTAACAAAAAATTAAGACATAGAAATGGTGCCAATACCAATAGAAGTAACAATAGTTCAAATGAATATGCAAATATTATGTTTGATGAGTTACTAGATGGTTTACCATCAAAGAGATATATTCAACATCACATTGATTTAATTTTAGCATTAGTTTTACCCAATCGAGCAGCTTATAATATGAGTCTAATAGAACATGTAAAATTAAATAAATAAGTTATGAAACTGTTAAGAAAGAAGGTGAGAAGGGACAGTATGAGTCCATGTGTAAAACCAATGTTACTAACTTCAAAGAAAGATGGAAGATGGATAATGTGTATAGATAGTAGAGAAGTTAATAAAATTACAATCAATTCTAGATTTCCTATACCTCGTTTAGATGATATGATGGATGCACATGGAGGAAAAAAATATTTCACTAAGATTGATCTAAGAAGTGGTTATTATCATATTCAAATTCATGAAGGATATGATTGAAAAACTACATTCAATACCAAGGATGAATTATATGAGCGGATGGTGATGTCATTTGAATTATCTAATATACCTAGAACATTCATTAGGGTGATGAATATAGTGATACGAGAATATATTGGTAATTTTGTGATTGTTTATTTTGATGATATTTAGTAATACTAAAGAAGAAAACTTTAAACATTTAAGAATGGTACTGTATTTGTCAGTAAAGGAGAATTTGTATGCAAATTTAAAGAAATACAAGTCTGCATAATAGTTTGGTATTTTTGAAATTTTTAGTTTTCATAAATGGTGTGAGAATCGATGAAAAAAATATAAAGTAAATTGTTGAGTGGCCTATTCCAAAAAGCATTACAAAGGTAAGAAGCTTCCAAGGTTTAACAAAATTTTATAGAATAATTAATATAAATTTTAGTATTGTTATGGCACCAATAACATAGTGCATGAGAGGTAAGAAATTTGCATGGACTAGAGAAGCCATAGAAAACTTCAAAATTTTAAAAAATATTATTATAAAAAGATCGATTTTAGCATTACCAAATTTTAACAAAGTGTTTAAGGTTGATTTTGATGCTTTATTTATAGGAATTGGTGATTTCTTGAGTCACGAAGGAAATCTAATAGAATATTTTAGTGATAAATTGAATGAGATAAGAACAAAGTATTCTACTTATGATGTTGAAATTTATGCAAGTATACAAGCATTAAGACATTGGACACATTACATTGTGCCTAAGGAGTTTATCATATTTATAGATCATGAAGCTTTCAAGTATGTGAATTAAAAAAAGAAGTTGAATAGTAAGCATGCCAAGTGGGTTTCTTTCTAGCAAGGATATAATTTTGTATTGAAGCATAAATCAAGAAAATAAAATTAGGTAGCTGATGTATTGAGTAGGAGGATAATGCTATTAACTACAATGGTGAATGAATTAGTTGAATGTAAAGCTATCAAATAGTTATAAGATACTGATCCATATTTTGGCAAGGTAGTTGAGTAGTGCATATATTAATTAATAGGTGGGATATATACTATTCATTGTGAGTATCTTATATAAGAAGGTTCTCTTTTCAAATAAAAACAATTTTGCGTTCCATTTGGGTCTATACAAGTAATATAATAAGAGAATTACATAGTGGAGGTTTGACTAGAAATTTTGGTAAGAGGAAGACAATAGCTTTGGTGGAAGAAAAATATTTTTGGCTAAAGATGAATAAAGATATGACAAGGTATGTTTCAAGGTGAATAATATGTTAGGAGGATAAAGGACATGTACAAAATACTAGATTATACATGCCATTACATGTTCGAAGAGGACCATAGACAAATTTGAGTATGGATTTTGTGTTAGGAATACAAAACACACATAGAGATAATTATTCATTTTTTGTTGTAGACAATTTTTCTAAAATGGTTTATTTCATTTCATGTAAGAAACCTAATGATGCCACTAGAGTTGTAGAATTATTTTTTAAGGATAGTATGATATTGCATAGTGTTCCAAAAACTAGTAGTTTAAATAGGGACACAAAAATTTTAAGATATTTTTGGAGAGCTTTGTGGAAAAAGATGGGTAATAATCTATAATTTAGTAGTGCATATCACCCACAAATAGATGGAGAGAAAGAAGTTGTGAATACGATCTTGAAAAATTTGTTGAGATGCATAGTGGGAGAGAAGCCCAAGAAATGGGACTTGACTTTACCATAGGTTGAGTTTGCATATAACAAGTCGATGAATAAATCAATATGAAATTCACCATTTGAAATTTTTTATGGGAGAAATCATATAGGTATTTTAGATTTGGTACAATCACCGATTGTAGATTGAATTATTGATGATACAGAAGTGTTTGTGGAGCATATGCAATAGTTACAAGGAATAAAAATAATGTTGAAGGAAAGTAATGAGAAATATAAAGTAGCAGTAGATGTCAAAATAAAATCAAAGGGATTTGAATAATGAGAGTTGTTAACGGTTTACTTGAGGAATTTTTTGTTCCAAAAGGTAGGCACAACAAGTTGAAGCACAATAATATTGGACCATGAATAATTGTGAAGAAAATCAATAACAATGCTTATGATGTGAGTTTGCCATAGAATTTTTATATATATCTCATATTTAATGTTTTAGATTTATATGAATTCCATTGAGAAGATGGTGAAGATAATGAAGATGAAAAAGTAAATCTATAGCAACATGTTTCAAAGAAGAAGGAAAAAATAATGCAAATTTTGATAATGAAAACAATAACCATAAGGCAAGGGAATTATAACACGAAATTGGTAGCAACACATTTCATTTCTTTAATTAATATATTAAAACAATTTCATAATTATGGTTAACCATATAATTAATCCTTTTAAAAAATAGGTTTTGAGA
The DNA here is from genome assembly GCA_037957365.1 of Torreya grandis. NCBI lineage: Eukaryota > Viridiplantae > Streptophyta > Pinopsida > Cupressales > Taxaceae > Torreya > Torreya grandis. Next base: position 1,019,487 of record JARHVA010002011.1, on the reverse strand, counting down.
CATTGAATGTAGGTCTTGAGATATTGAATGTCGTGGGCTTTTGATTTTCTCCAGCTTTGAAGATGACTTAGTCAAGAAGTTGGTGGGTCAAGACCGATTATATTGACGAAACATGCCTTTGAAACCATGCATCAGCTTCATTTGATTGACTACACGATGTCATCTCTATCTACTTCTATAAAAATGGTTAACCACATCGCTTACCTCTACAAATCACGATGTTCTGGCTGTGCTCTTTGAATCAAAGCAATGGCAATGGCAATGACCCTTCGGAGTATTACTTTTGTTGTGCTTCTTCTGATTAGCTTGGTAATAGCTCACCCCAACATTCTGCAAAGGGAAAATCCGTTTGGTGAATTAAGAAGAAAAATATTGGTTGCAAATCCCAATTCTTCATTTGTTGTGGCAGATTTTGCTGGTTATGGAGTTATTACAGTTATAATATTGGCATCGACATATTTATATCTGTGGTTGAACAACAATCGTGAGAGTTTATTTTCAGTTGATGATGAAAGCGTTCTGTGGAGTCCAAGGATTCTATCTTGAACCACTCATACTCCTATAGAATTCAATCTAAACTAACTCTAATGGAAGCACTCATTGATAGGAAGAGGATAAGAGTTTTATTACTAGGAATATTTTTTATAAAATAATTAAATCACTATTTGATTGTAAAAGGTTACCATTTTTTACATGGATTGTCAACCGCTCTAATCTTCTAGAGTTAATAATCACAAAGATAGCATTGAATATATTTTTATTTTCAGCCGTCTATATATTGAAATATCAATGTGTTTTGAGCGAGAAAATCAGAGTCATAAATTGCCTTTTTTACTATGTTAAAAATTGTTGGCAATTGTAATTATATCTATTACACAGGAATTATCAGAAGAAAAAATTATTAGGATTACAATAGAGAGGGATCCCACACTCCCCATATTCTAAATAGAACAGACAAGATATCTGCCCCTTCAAAAATTAAGCAACAACCATAAGCCAAAAATATATGTAATTATAAAAAATCACAAATCGCTAAACCAAAAAATATAAAATACCCATGTTAGCTACCAACATGGCAAAAATTCATGTAACACCCACAACGGCCACAACATCTCTTCCTAGAAAGTTAATATTGTGTTTAATGTTCTAAATATAGTCTTCTGTTGATGTTGAAGGAGTAGCGTCGGGTTCCCACTTCCAGCCTAACTTGTTGTATTATTTAAGACATAATTTGTTTGGTGGAGGCCGACAGGGAAATTGAAGAGATGGGTCTCTTTCCTCTCACTTGTATATATATAGAGTGATTTCTCATTGTTCAAGGAGAAGAAGAAATATAATTTATTGTAAAAGCAGATTGCTATTCTTATTATTCAATATATAAGAGATATATTGTTGCTGGGTTTTTCCCTTCAAGTTGGAGGATTTTCCCAAGGTATATTGTTGTGTTCATTGTTCATTGTGTTGCATTTTATGATTGTTTCAAATCTTATCATAAAAACTAACATCTTCTACCTTACCAATTCAAGAAAGGATGACATCAATGTGGTTTTATTTTAACTTTCATGTTTTTCAATGAATTATGATAAAATTATTGCACTACAGAGATACACCATCTAATAATGAATCAATTAATTTCATTTGCATTTGGCTATGCTCCATGTAATATAGACACTTGGCATATCTTCATTAATCTTCTAATCTTACACATTCAATGAAAAAGGAAAAATTAAAAACTATAAATAAATATTTTATATGAATAGTCTAATGCTTCCTTTTACATTACAAAAAACATCAAAGTAGCTAAAGAAGGCCATATAACATTCAACACATCAAAATTAAAATTGGCATTCACATAGCCATCAATAGAATCTATAAGGCCCATCAAAATCTAAAGCATAGGTGGATACAAAAATATTTTTACATTGACTTTTATACAAATATTTATATCAAATTTTGTATTTAAGATTAACCAATCCACCAGTTTTTGTTTATTATTCAAGGTATCAAAAAATTTTACATCCACTTGCATTTGAGGAAATATTAATAAACATAAAAGAAAAAAATATACGATCTCCCATAGGTAATTTTTGCATGAGACCCTTGTTCAATGAAATCCATCAAATATCTAAAATATCCTACGTTATTATGGTTTCCATGCTTCTTAACATCATCATCCTATAAAGAATGCAACTATTTTAAAGACTCTTAACATGAGTATTTTTAATAATTGCTATGTTGAGCACTTCAATAAAAATATTACAAACTTTAATTTAATATTTATTAGGAATGGTAAAAAATGAAATCAAATTTCATTCAAGTAAGAAAGAGAATCCCAAGGAAATATAAAAAGATTATAAGCTTCAATTGGTTGTAATTTTTTGGTTCATTTTTTACATTGAAATAATCTTGAATGAGATGACTACAGTCATAAGATTACCTAACATTGATAGTAATTTTATTACAATGAGAAATATACTAAAATTGGTAGAGGATAATTTGAAATTATGATTGAAAAACATGTTTTAAAGATTTTATTTAGAGGGTCCTTTATATTGTTGAAATAAGTACATCTATTTAGACTATTTTCAAAGATATGAAAATGATAGGTTGTATTTATGTATTAGTAGCAAAGAATGAAGACACATAAATGGTGGTAATACAAACAAAATTAGTAAGACTGTTGGAAGAATATGTAGATATTATGTCTGATGAGTTACTATATGGTTTTCAACTAAAGAGAGATATTCAACATCATATTGATTTAATTCTAAGATCAGTTCTACCTAATTAAGCAAATTATAAGATGATTCTAATAGAATATGTAGAATTAAATAAATAAGTTACAAAAATTTTATGAAAGAAAGTGATAAGAGAGAGTATGAGTCGATGTGTAACACCAGTGTCGCTAACTACAAAGAAAGATGGAGTATGGCGAATGTGTGTGGATAGTAGAGCAATTAATAAAATTACAATCAAGAATATATTTCTTATACCTCATTTATATGATATGATGGATGTGCTCACAAGAGCAAAATATTTGACCAAGATTGATTTAAGGAGTGGTTATTATCAAATTTAAATTCATGATGGAGATGAGTGGAAAACTACATTCAAGACTAGAGATGGATTATATGAGTGGATGGAGATGCCATTTAAATTATATAATGTACCTAGAACATTTATTATGGTGATTAATATAGTGTTATAAGAATATATTGTTAAGTTTAAGGTTGTTTATTTTGATGATATTTTGATATTCAGTAAAACTAAAGAAGAACATTTACAACATTTGACAATGGTACTGTATTTGTTAAGAAATGAGTTGTATGCAAATTTGAAGAAGTATAGGTCTATGAAGAATTGTTTGCTATTTTTGGAATTTGTAGTTTCAGTAGATGGTGAAAATCGATGAAGAAAAGATAAAGGTAATTGTTAAGTGGCCTATTCCAAAAATCATTACAGAGGTAAGAAATTTCCATGGTTCACCAACTTTTTATAGAAAATTTATTAAAAAATTTAGTATCATAGTGGCACCAATAATATATTTGAAGAAAGGTAAGAAATTTTCATGGACTATAGAAGCCACATAAATCTTCAAATGTTTAAAAAATAAGATTATAAAAAAGACAAATTTTAGCATTATCATATTTTAGCCAAGTGTTAAAGATTGATTGTGATGTTTCATTTATTGGAATTGATGTTGTGTCAAGTCAATAAGGAAATATAATATCATATTTTAGTAATAAATTGAACTAGGTAAGAATAAAGTATTTTACTTATGATGTTGAACTTTATGCAATTGTAAAAACATTAAGACATTGCAGGAATTACATTGTGCCTAAGGAGTTAATCTCATTTATAGATCGCAAGGCTTTGAAGTATGTGAATAAACAAAATAAGTTGAATAGTTAAACATTTAAAATATGTTTATTTATTGAAGGGGTATAATTTTGTATTGAAGCATAAATAGAGAAGACAAAATCAGGTAACTAATTCCTTGAGTACAAGGGTAGTGTTATTAACTACTATAGTGAGTGAAGTAGTTGGATCTGAAGCTATCAAATAATTATATGATACTCATCCATATTTTGGTAATGTAGTTAAGTAGTGCATAAATCCATTAATAGGTGGGATAGATACTATTCACGGTGACTATCTTATATAAAAAGGTTATGTCTTCAAAGGGAAGCAATTATGCATTCCATTTGGGTCTCTACAAGATAATATAATAAGATAATTACATAGTGAAGGTTTGGATGGACATTTTATTAAGATGAAAATAATAACTTTAGTGGAGGAAAAATATTTTTGGCTAAAGATGAAGAGAGATATGATAAGGTATGTTTTAAAGTTCAAAGTATGTCTAGTGGATAAAGGACATGTATAAAATACTGGATTGTACATTCAAGAGGACCATAGATAGATTTGAGTATGAATTTTATGTTAGAATTACCAAACACACAAAAAGGTAACGATTTAATTTTTGTTCTTGTAGACAGATTTTTCTAAAATAATTCATTTCATTTCATGTAAGAAAACCAATGATGCTACTAGAGTTGTAGAATTTTTTTAAGGATATTATAAGATTGTATAGTGTTCCAAAAACTATTACATCAGATAGAGACACAAAAAATTTAAGTCATTTTTGGAGGACTTTCTAGAAGAAGATGGGTAATAATCTACAATTTAGTAGTGCATATCAGCCACAAATAGATGGATAGATAAAATTTGTGAATACATTCTATTAAAATTTGTTGAGATTCCTAGTGAGGGAGAATCCCAGGAAATAGGACTTGGATTTACCATAGGCTAAGTTTCCATATCATAGTTCAATGAATAGATCAGTAGGAAACTCACCATGTGAAATTGTTTATAGAAGAAATTCTATGGGTATTTTAGATTTGGTACAACCACTGATTATAGATCAAATTAGAGATGATGTAGAAGCATTTTGAGAGCATATGCGGTAGTTGCAAGCAGTAAAGATAAAGTTGAAGGAAAGTAATGGGAAATATAAAGTAGTAGTAGATGTCAAAAGAACATCAAAAGTATTTGAATAAGGAGAGTTGGAAATGGTTTACTTGAGAATTGTTTTTCAAAAGGCATATACAACAAGTTGAAGTACAAGAAAATTAGACCATGCATAATTGTGAAGAAAATCAATAACAATGCTTATGAAGTGAGTTTGCTATAGAATTTTGATATCTATCTAATATTTAATGTTTCAAATTTATATGAATTCTATTGAGAAGATGGTGAAGGTAGTGAATATGAAAAAGTAAATTGGTAGCAACATGTTTCAAAAAAGAAGGAAAAAATAGTGCAAGTTTTCAATATGAAAACAATGAGCATAAGGCAAGGGAATTATAAAATGTATTTGGTGAAGTGAGAAGGATTCTAGCAAGAAGACAATACTTGGATTACAGAATGGGAGATGAAGAATATTGACAAAAAAATGGCCATAGTACAATCGAGACAACTTGCAAGAGCTATGTTGTTTTCAACCAAAGGAGAATGATGCAAAAAAAATAGTTCAATTTTCTAGAGGCCATAACTTTTGACCTGTAGCTCCATTTGAACTCTTCCACATGCTAAAATGACCATCTTGAAAATTTTGATGATGTCAAGCAATTTTAACTTCTAATGTATGTTTTCAATATTCTTTGGAGGCCATACATGATCATCTGAGGGTGAAAAATTGCAATTCAATTATTTTTTTTGGATTTTTTATATTTTTGGAATTTGTATATTTTTAGGATCGGACATCAAATTCAGTTGCATTTCATCCCTTAGGCTAATTTTAACATTAAAAATATTTTGAAATATTTACTGAGCTATGCGTGCTTGCGTGTGAAACTTATTATAAATAGCAGTTGTTAAAAATAGACATTTTTTTAGATTTTAGTTTTTTTTTTTAATATTTGCATGTCAGCTCTAATTTCTGAGTTAAGGCTTATTTAAGCATGGTTTGGGTTTGTAATTATTTTAAGTTGTTAATATGAATTAATATTGGTTATTGTTTAATATTTTGGATTATTGGTAATTTTATTGTTTTGATAGTTTTCGGGTTCACTAATCATGTTTTCATTAAGGACTCCAAAATTTTAGCCATAGAAGACAATTTCATGGATTGTCGTAAAAAGAAGCAGTCAAGATTTGAAAACATGATAAAAATATGAATAGAGATGTCCATATGGGTTTGATCCATTCTTAGAAACCATTAATTTACCTTTCTTGAAACACCGATAGATGTAATCATTGACCCATTTTTCCTTCCCTATTTAGTAAATTTCTTTTGAATGGTTTTATTAGGGATTTTTGTTTTATTCCACCCTTCTAACATTATACATCAAGACTATTAAATTCATTCCATATTCTTCTTTTTCTATTCTTTCTCCTTTGGACTCTAGATCATTTACATTTAATTCCTTTAGCTCTTCCTAGTTATTATAATATAATGTAATTATATAACACAATATTTTTACTTGGCTTTATTCTTTGGTTTAGGTGTAATTATTTGTCTCATTGAATGTGATAATGTTTTTTACTACTTGTTAATTTATATAGTTTACTATTTTATATTTCAAATGGTTTATTTTATTTTTATTGTTAAGTTAAAATAATGTCATGTTTTTATTTTCTAAAAAAAATTATTTACTCATCTTTGAATAATTTAATATTTATGTTTTAATTTTTTACCTCACTTTATTCTTTTCATCATCATTATTATTTTTATTTTTATTTTTATTTATTTATTATTATTCTTTCTAAAAATTAAAATAATATTATTATATATTTTTAATTGTAAACATTATTTTATTGTGTCATTTTATACTTATCAAATTTTCACTCATTTTCATTCTATCATTTTAAGACGTCTTAATTTTACAATCACTTATGATTTTATTGACAATAGTTTAAAAGTGTGACGTCAAATCAATATAATTATTTCGAAAAACCTTGACTATATTTTATAACTTATTAAAATTATTTTGTATAAAATACTCTACTGTTCAATTCTTACATATATTTTCTTCACCGTATAATAAATCACGAGATACAATGTTTATGTCTCATTTCTTTAATTAATATATTCAAACAATTTCATAATTATGCTTGACGATAGAATTAATCGTGTTAAAAAACAGGTTTTGAAGATGAGTTGGTCAAGAAGTTAGTGGGTCAAGGCCGATTATATTGACGAAACGTGCCAGTTGAAACCGTGCAGCAGCTTCGTTTGATAGACTGCACGATGTCATCTCTATGTACTATTATAAAAATGGTTGACCACATCCCTCACCTCTACAAATTGCGCAGTTCTGGCTGTGTTCTTTTAATCAAAGCAATGGCAATGGTAATGGCAATGACCCTTCGGAGTATTACTTTTGTTGTGCTTCTTCTGATTAGCTTGGCAACAACTCACCCCAACATTCTGCAAAGGGAGAATCCTTTGGGTGAATTAAGAAGCAGAATATTGGTTGCAAATCCCAATTCTTCATTTGTTGTGGCAGCTTTTGCTGGTTATGGAGTTATTACAGTTATAATATTGGCGGCGGCATATTTATATCTGTGGTTGAAAAGCAATCATGAGAGTTTATTTTCAGTTGATGATGAAAGCGTCGTGTGCAGTCCAAGGATTCTATCTCGAAACACTCATACTCCCATAGAATTCAATCTAAACTAACTCTAATAGAACCACTCTTTGATAGGAAGATGAAAGCGTCCTGTGCAGTCCAAGGATTCTATCTGGAAACACTCATACTCCCATAGAATTCAATCTAAACTAACTCTAATAGAAGCACTCTTTGATAGGAAGAGGATAAGAGTTTTATTATTAGGAAGATTTTTTATAAAACAATGGAAGCACTATTTGATTGTAGAAGGTTAGCATTTTTTACATGGATTGTCAACCACTCTAATGTTTTACGAGTTAATAATCACAAAGATGGCATTGAATTTATTTTATTTTCAGCCATCTATATATTGAAATATCAATGTGTTTTCAGCGAGAAAAGCAGACTCATAAAGCCCCCGTTTTTTACTAACTGAAAGATATGAAAATAAAGTTCTCGTTTCTCTCATTTTTTTTTCCTTAAATTGTTGGCTATTGTAATTATATTTATTACACAGGAATTATTAAAAAAAATATTATTAGGATTAGAATAGAGAGGGACCCCATTCTCCCCATATTCTAAAGAGACCGGACCAGATATCTTCGCGTCCGAAATTTAAGCAGCAACCAGAAGCCAAAAATGTATGTGATTATAAAAAACCACAAATGACTAAACGGAAAAATACTGAAAGTTAATATTTTGTTTAATGTCATGAATAGAGTCATCTATCTTACCAACTCAAGCAAGGATGACATCAATGCGGTTTTGTTTTGTTTTATCTGTTTATCAATGAATTAAGTTAAAATTATTACACCACGTAGATATACCATTTAATATTGAAAGAATTAATTTTAGAATTGTTATAGTGACATAAAAATTTAAAAAAAAATAAAATAAAAAGTATTGAAATTGATAATTAAATTTGAAAATATATAAAATATGATAGAAAATATTTGTATTGTAGCTCTATGTTTGTCTTCGTAAAAAGCCTGGACCTCTAACTATGCAAGGAAAATATTCCCACTTGCGTCAATTGTTCCTCGATGTAATTTTGTGAAATGTGAACTGAATGACAAGAAAAGGATTTAAACCTCTTCTCTTTAAATGTGAAGATACCACTACATCAATACGCCTTAACCTTTATCTTCTATCAAAGCTGAAGCATAAAGATAACTCCATCACAGGTGTAGTAAAAATTATGTAAAGGACTGGCACTAACATTAATTATCTTAATTATCGAGAATAATAATGGATTCTTGATTACTTTCTCCTAGAGTTATCTCTCTTGTTGAGATAATGACTTTGATAGTCTTGGTATAAGAAGGATGCTCTATGACATCATTCAGACTTAGGCACACTCCTAAAATTATAAGAAGCAAGAACTAAGGCACGTGGATAAGCACTGAAGGCAGAAGGATACACAAAATGATGAAGGCCAAGATCGAAGGGCATTTTGACCTTTCCCAAAGCAGGACTAGGGAGATGCATGATCCCATCACAAGTGAATTTTGAGGGTGAATGACATAAATTTGATAAATTCTAGTAGTACTATCCATATTTGAAGAGCTTAGGAAAATCTGAGGGTATTGTGGGGTAAGAAAAGCCATAAATGTAATAAATTATACAAATTTGAAGAAATAATGAAAGAACATGACAACGATACTTTGGAAAAAACATCTTGTATAAAAATTGAGTGTTTAGACAATTCCCTTGTTTTGATGTGTCTATGTGAGTAAATACATGTGTGCATCAATGTTTATAAATATAAATAATTAAAGTATGCAACCTTCCTTACTTAGGGATGATTGGAACGATTCTGTGATGATCAAGATAGATTCCATCCACACTAAATGTTGTGACATGGCTAGATTTTTTTAGAATTTTTATAACTAGTCAATGTTACAGTAACAAAGTAAACTATAAAATTTGAGGTTGGAATTGACAATAACATAACCATAAATAAACTTTAATTTTATCAAACCAAGTGCTAACATAATGTTAAAATATTATATGAACCCAATCCACTTCTTGATCATGGAAGTAGGCAATGGTTTCCTCCAAGTAATTTTTTCTCAATATTGCTTGAAAATTTCTCATGCTTGAATTTCTATATTGGATGAAACTAGTGCTAAAATTATCTAATATATTCTACATTTTAAAGTGAGAGATTGAATAACTTGTGCTGAGAATAAATTATCTTAAAATAAACTGATTTATAAGCACCATTTACAATAAAATGCGTATAGCTTATACCATTTAAAATTTTCATAAAATAAATGTAATTGTTGTAAAATATCACATGGAAATCTCCATATTAATATAGATAAAAGAGTAGTCACAATTGAAATGTCTTTAATAAGTTTCATATGACATACGAAAGATAACGTGATGCAAGGCTCAACATAGGACTACAATTCCCTCTATGGAAGAATAAAATAGGGACAATTAGAATGTCAAAATATATAAAATATGCCTTTAATAGGGTTTATATATATATATATATATATATATATATATATATATATATATATATATATATATATATAACACGCAAGTAACATGCCAAACTAAATACAAGATATAGAGAAAAAAATGTAGGCACTAAAAACACATAAAATAATATACATTCATGATATATATCACAAAAACCTAAATGGTATAATAATATGTGTGTTAATCATCATGGAAACTGGTATATGGAAAGAAATCATTGACACCGAAGTTATCACTATCCAAGATAGTGATATAACACACAAGAATGAGGCTCACAAGAAATAAAAACCCATGGATCCTATATATAGAATGACACACAAGCACATGCATATGGAAGCAAAACTCGCACATAATACTCAATAGAACCCCCAAAAATGAAACTAATATATGTACATATCCATACACCACAAAAGATATGAGTAACAGAAAGATTTGTATAGCTTATGTAAAGTAGTTAGTTATGATAAATGAATGGAAAGGAAAAATATAACCATGATAATCTTATGCTTGAAAATTACCATAGTGTAATATTGTCAATAATTTTATCACTTCCCATCAGGAGTTGGCTAAGTAGACATAATACATTTGTATGATATAAAATCACATGTAATCATTGTATCTAAATTTCACCCACTAAAATAAAAACCATGAGGAACACATGCATATATTTTTAATCAAATAACATAGATAGATACAAATCTGATGATAAAGCAATATTAATTTTTTGTTTTGTAATTTTTTTTAATTTTCATTATTTTCTATAAGAATATAGATGAACAAGAAAATAATAAATAGGTGAATGCAAGGCTCAACATAGGACTACAATTCCCTCTATGTAAGAATAAAATAGGGACAATTAGAATGTCAAAAATGTATAAAGCATGCCTTTAATAGGGTTATATATATAAAGAAGGAACACACACAAGTAAAATTTCAAAATAAATACATTGTATAGAGAACAAAATGTAGGCACTAAACACACATAAAATAATATACATTCATGATATATATCACAAAAACCTAAATAGTATAATAATGTGTGTTAATCATCATAGAAATGGGTATATGGAAAGAAATCATTGACACCAAAGTTATTACTACCCAAGATAGTGAGATAACACACAATAACGAGGCTCACAAGAAATTAAGATCCATGGATCCTATATGGAGAATAACATACAAACACATGCTTATGGAAACAAAGACCCCTACTAAATACTTAATAGAACCCCCCAAAATGAAACTAATACATGTACATATCCATGTACCACAAAAGATATAAGTATCAGAAAGATATGTATGGTTTATGTATAGTAGTTAGTTATGATAAATGAATCGTAAGGAAAAATGTTACCATGATAATCTTATATTTGAGAATTACCATAGTGTAATATTGTAAATAATTTTATCACTCCCCATCAAGGGTTGCCCAGGTAGACACAATACATTTGAATGATATAATATCTTATGTAACCATTGTATCTACATTTCACCCACTAAAATAAATACGATGAGGACCACATGCATATATTTTTAATAAAATAACATAGGTAGATACATATATGATGATAAAGTAATATTTTTTTTTATTTTGTAATGTTTTTTTTTTAATTTTAATTGTTTTCTATAAGAATATAGATGAACAAGAAAATAATAAATAGGTGAATGCATAGTAAAGGATACAAAATACGAAATTAGAAGCCAAGGGTAATAAACAAGATGAATAAGATGAATATTACTCCAACTAGTATAATTCCATTATAACGTAATGCATACTAGAACTTGAGGTCTTGATAGATGTTATTATTATCAGAATGCTAATGAAAGCACTTAGAATGTGATAAGAAGTTAAAAATGGATAGAACATATGAAATGTTATAAGATACATAAACCAATTGCATAGAAAAATTAAAATAGAAGGGAACACAAGTGACAAGGTTTAAAATATAAGTGATAGAATAATGAAATAAAATGTAGAGAAAGCACATAAAAGTCTGACATATAGAAGAAATAATATATCTTAAATGAGAAGGATATATTTAAATAAATATGTAACAATAAATCCTAAAATGAGGGATACCATGGATAACCAATAATTTAGTCTATATAATAGAATATGTAATAATGCCACTTTGATGAGTCAATATATGTATTTGATAAATGATAATGAGATGTGAAATAATTTATATCATGGCTATGAGAAATATGAATTTAATGACCTTAGCGAGCTATTTTATATTGTATAAGAGGATATCATGGTAAAATAACTAATCTTGTTCACAAATCAACCTAGGTACATAGATGGATAGGGTATGGATGCTTTAGAGGTGAAAATATAGAAAGAAAAAAGATTTAGAACTTTGTAAATTAGATGAATATTTATTAGTATCAAATATACCTTGTTATATATATATATATATATATATATATATATATATATATATATATATATATATATATATATATATATATATATATATATATGGTGATCAATTAAATACAAGTATCACATAATGATAAATGATTCACTCTTGGTGGGGTAACCTAGCTAGTCAAACCCACAATCTTTGAGGTAAAATAGTTATTTGGCAAGTTACACATTAAATTTTATGTACTTCACTATTGTATTAAAATTGAAAATAGTTATGCATTGTGGAAAGTGTTTTTTTCATTTTATTAATCCAATGTTATACAAGTAATATATTATATTACCCTACATCAAGTTTAACATGAATAAAATGAGAGTGGTCCATGAGGTAATACTACATATAGGTGTGCATACGTAAGCATAATTTTTTTGTACTACCATATTAGTATCAAGTAAATATATATCATTGTATCCTAAAATAAATATCCATGATATTGAAAAAAAAGGAATTCATTAGAACGGTTATCATTCATAATGTCATGTGTGTTATAAATATGTTAATAATAAAAATCGTGTGTGTATAGTAATATTTATTTATTGATTTTTATGTATCTTGTGGTCATGAAATGTAATGGAAAATATATGAGTTATATAACTTTAAACTATTCCAATAATGTTTTCAATCTCAAGTTCAAATATAATTGTATAATGATGTACAAATGTTTTCATATGCACATTGTGATGTGTAAGAGATTACTAGTGATTTATATGCATTTGTTACATTGTGAAATGGATTAATTTAGTGAAAAATTATTCCCATTAGTTATAATACTATTTTATCAATGAGTTCTTGGATGTAATGTCACAATTTGAAAAAATTACTTGTCTAACATCCTAAAGCTCTATAATACTCACAAAATTGGTTAGGATATGTTGACGCACTTTAAATGCTCCCTGTGTCACTAGGGTACAAGGATAAATTGAGAAACTCAATTTAAAGTACTAGAATGGCTTGGGGATTGAGATTTTTATACAACTATTGCTCAGAGTAGCACAAATAACATAGTTATGATCACCACTTCAAAGTTTGCAAGCAGACCCTACTATAGGGACAACAAATGTTATGCAGTGACATGGTTTCTATCTAATATTTGTGAATTATTTTAATGTTTATCAATTATTACCTAAAATTCAAATGAAAAATGGACATATACAACATTATCTAAGCTTATTTGATTCACAAGTGGATACTAGAGAGATTAGGGTAAGGCAGGAAAGAGATTGTGCTTAAGATGAATAAAGCCATCAATTTTGATAACTTGTAAAGCAAATACATGAAACTAACACCTATCAGCCCTAATGTAATGCTTAAATCTGAATAAATGTAGTTGAAAACTCAAAAGATGAGAATTCGTGTATCTTGTAGCATATTTTCCATAAAGGTAACTCACTTTCAATAAATTACACAACACATATAGATGTAAATGAGAGATATCAGAGCAAATATTCTATCAAATTAGTTAGCCTACAATTAAGCTCAAACTAATAGATGCATATATAAAATGTAATTGCAAAATTAATTTGTAAAAGGGAAATAATCAAACATGAAAGGTTGAGGAAAAAAACAAAATCAAATAATTAAGCACTACATACAATCTTGTGAATTCTTTAGCTCTCTTTTATTGATTCTTGTAAATGATTTTTTCTACTTACAAAATTAGGGGAGGACCCCTAGTTATAGGGTCCAATAAAATGCATAATACATTATCAATTGGGCCCACAATCAGTGTCAAAATATAACCAATTAGTTTAAAATTCCACATTACTAAAAAATATTCTACGTTTGAAATATAAAACATAATATAATTATCCTTACTATTGGCTAACTTCCTATTGTTGTTGCTACTTTTTCTCATATACATACAACAACATTAGGTAGTTGGCCAATATTTTTTAAGTGGGTTATATTTCATTCAATTTTCTCAAAGATGTGTTTGCATCCTTCACCTAGTCAAACCATGTGTTCAAAATTATCCTCTTATTTATGAGGATGGTTTGTGTATGGACAATGTCTTCAAGAGGAAAAACTTTGAGAAAAAATTATCCCATCTCCTTGTCTTTTCTTCATAACATTGATTATTGAAATCAGTGTGCCCTCTAGCATAGTAGGCATTATTTGTTCTTTAGCCATTGCAATTCCTTATACATTCCTTTCATTATAGAAATGTTGGATTCTACCTGTATTTGTACTACAGACACTAGGTTGTCAACATACTCTTTCACTTCTCTAGGTCCTTCTTTTCTCTTCTTAGTCAAAGTGAAGAGTGGTTCTTCACTTTCATATATCACAACCGAGCTTGAATATGGCTATGATACTTGCATTTTCATCACCATATTCATAGTTATAGTGATAGGGTCAAATCTTATGCTAATTGGGGCTAAAGTTTGGCTTGCCTAGGGCCTCCCTTACCTTATTATTTTCATCGTGTCCCTCGCCCAATTTTGGAAATTTATAAAATCTAATTGTAATGGTGGTTACTGCAATCGAAGTATCTAGGTAGAAGATGAATCCAGGTTTATAGCTAGAAAATATACATTATCTAGGTCTCATTGACCAAATAGATTAAATAAGTACATAGTTGGTCCCATATCTAGAACACATGAGGTCAATGTAGAGGTCCCAATCATTTTGGCTGTTATAGTGAGGCTAAGTGGATACTACTAGGTGAATTATTTGGGAATGGGTTTGAGTGGCTTGGTGGGTGCAATGAAGCTAAAGGATAGTGATACAATAATTGTAGTATATTGAGAAGGTATAAAACCCATAGTTTGTATAATACTATTGTTAATCGAGCTTGGTATAGGTGGGAAATTGGTAGTGGAATGGGAGATGAATTGAAGTATGGTTCCTCCAAAGGAAGTAGTGGTGGGGATGTGAACATGGGAGTGTGAGTGTTGGTAAACTCAAGATCAATTAAAAATATAGCAATGCCTAAAAAGAAGACAATGGTAGATTAATTATAGAGGGATATTGGGAGGCTTATGTATGGGACACTATTCCTCTCATTATGGCTCTAGGAGACATCTTCCTCATGTATACTTCCTTAATAGTTCTCATATATAGTGATTGGGGTCCTTTGAATGGGATCTCAACTCTTTGTTGTTCTTCCTTAAGATAGATGATCTTAGGACTTGGGTGGTCCATATTTTTTGTGGGCACTTCTTTAGTAGATATAGTGGTTATTATGGGTTCTTTTAAGGGCCCTGGTTGACTGCTTGAATTTCCTTGCTTATAACTTGAAGGCATGTCTTGCTCACTTGAAGTAACTTGAAGTGGGGGCATGTAGGGTCTATTTATGATGAGAGGGGTTTCATCCTCTTATTCCTATTATTTATCATCATAATAAATATTGAACATGCTCCCATGAGTTGGTGGGCGCTGAGGCCTCACTATGTCTTCATTCTTAGTGGAGCCTCATTTCAAGCATTATATTCTTCCTTGAAACATTTTTAAGGACTACCTCATCATTAATTGTATTAGGGTATATTCAATCATGCACCTTATCCTAGTGCTTGTATTTCATATCCATATCTATTTTGAACTTGGTGAAGTGTTTGGTAATTACTTGGTTTAGATCCCACATCCTACAGTCATCCTTGGGCAATGAATAACAATCCATATACCTCACTACCACTATCATGTCTTTCCATTTCATCATGGTTATTCTCCTCAACTTGAAAGGATTCTCATGGTTTTTTTTTCTTCTTCTTGAAGATACTTTCAACCCTATTGAATAGTTGATATGACATCTCCTTCTCTACCAATTTCATTGGCACATATCTTGGTATCTTGAGGGAGGCTACCATCACACCTTCCACTCAGATGATCATGCAATCAGGGTAGACATAGAAGCTATAAATGTCTCTCAATGTTGTCATGACTTTTAGAGGGACCCTTAACATATCACATTTAGTGATAAATGTATAAATAGGAAGATATAAATATTCTATAATTATATTGATGTGGTACCTAAAGCGATGAATACCCATTACAAAGTATCTTCGGGGCACAACTTCATCTCTGTCTAAATTCCATGTGTTTGGCCCTAATTATGTAGTCATACATATAATGCCCAAAAAATAGCTCATCATGTAAAATGGATCCCCATTTCAGTAAGTATCATGCGTGGGTACAATCAAGTTCCTATTAATAATATCCCCAAGTGAGGGGATCTGTTAATCTTCTAAAATTATTTTCAATAGTGGGATATCCCTTATATCTACGTATCCAATGTAAGCATTACTGAATACTCTATTTATTAGGGCAAGGCCAATCTTGATTCCCTATATGAAATGGTAAATGGGTATATTCCCTTGGTCATCCATGAAGACTTTAGTTAGGTTGGTGATCCATGAAGATAAGACTACTTTTGACTTGTGCACCTCACACTAATTAAAGATGATACTCTAGTTATAATCTAGTTAGGGCAAGGATACGTCATAATATTTTTCAAAACATAGTTCTGCAATGGAGTCAATGGGAAGCCCTAGTGTCATGGACTTGAAAAATCCATCCTCACAATTTTGGCATTCTAAAGATGCTATATGCTAGATCAGTGCATGGCATGAACTCAAGTTTTACTGTGGCTTTATGGAGACTAGCAACATGGAATGCCAGGATATCTAAATTCAGATTAATGATATGGGGGGTGGTCTTGGAATCTTGAACATCCTTAACACTTTCAAAATTATAATAAATAATGTTATAATGCATGCCCTCCTTTTTTTGGCCTTGGGGATGAAATTTGTGTCTTTGAACATGATTTAATTGCCATATTGAAATAAAAAATCATCATTTCCAAATGTAATGCCCTTAACCAAAGTGGAGAGTCATATTCATGCCTTTTTTGTGGTGTTTTGGGTAGTAATTGGCATATTTTATATCTTTATACAACTTTGGAGATCTTATAATGGGGGCCTGGGTGTAATATGTGAAGAGCTCAATCTTGGTTGAAATATGAGAATGTAAATAATAAAGATATAAAATTATTAGGGCTTCAAAGGAAAGAGTAGGAAAAAAATTTGATTTGAGTAGCCTTTGAAAGATTACCTTGATTAATAAAAGGCTGGATGGTGATTTTAGTTCATTCTACATTAATGGTGAGATCATCACCTTTGCATTCAAAATTTATCACTGATTTACCTTTGATTTTCCATCACTTTTAGCTTGGAAGCCAAAATCAGCCACCTTATAACACACGACATGCCATATCAGATCCATCTAGGCATTCATGGACCTTAAAGATGATTAAATTGTTTAGTCAGCTCAAACTAAGACATGTGGCACTTTTTGATTGGTCTTTGATGCTCTTGATGTGGCTCTATGTGATTACTCATTTATTCAGTGCCAAGTGGCATCCCTTGATTTATGGCAAATTTTGGGGTGGGGCCCTCTAATTCGATCAATTATGATAGTGTCATGTGTTTCTTTCATAGGTAATTAAGGGTCCTTATTTACTAGGTGGCTCTTTCATGGGCAATCATGATCATTCTTTGATAGGTGTCACCTTCTTAAGGTCTTTAGATAACCATTATCTACTTTTTTTACACATTTTTCTTAGGTGGATCCACTTGTCACTCTTAGAGATGATTTGACCGACCTTCAAATGCAACCTCATAGGAAAGCCATGGGGCATCATTATGCAAGTCCAAGTGGACACATGTCACTCTAAAAAATGATCTGGTTGATGTGAAGATGAAGCTTCATGGGAATGACATGTGACATCATCTTAGAGGTACAATGGGGACACACATCATTCTCATGGACATTAACAGGTGATTAAGTGGTTATTTAGATAGGAGTAGCATAAGAATGATGAGTGTCATCACTAAACAGATCTAAGGGTGACATGTGTCACTCTCATGACCTCCTCATCATTATTCTACAACTTGTTATTCTTGGAAGAGGATTATATAGATGGATTCCATCAATCCTTGATCAGATAACTTCGCTACAACCACATGTTTATCTGGCAGGCCATCATGAGCTTGGATAAGATGACATGTGGTGTTGACATGTGTTAATCTTAAAAGAATCTTTAAGGACACATGTCATTTTAGAAGGTTGTTTAGATTTGGATAGTTGTGCTTGGGTGTGCCAAGATCTTAACACATAGGCCATGAAGCTGAATTCTAATGACTAACTCTTTTTCAAGCTCTTGGGATAGTACCAAATAGATCATAGGGTTTGTATATTTATTATAAGTGTCATACATGGAGTGATGAACCATTTAGGCATCAATCATCTAAACATTAATATAGCCTCAAAATAACTTGGAATCTTCACAAGAAAAGTAGTTTTTTATTCAACCCCACCCAACTTTTATGAATTATAATAGTGCTAGAGTCTTCAAAACTTTGGACTGCTAGAGCATTTGACATTATTGACATGTTCACACATGGGCATGTACATCTTTTAAAATAGTTGTCCAATAATAGTCAGCCTTCAATATATTGTATATAGTAGTATGTGTTGAAGGATGGCCACTTCCTAGATTTTCATGGAAACTATCCATGATCTCATTGGCTTCATCTTTAGAGACACACCTCAGATAAATTACTTCATAGTTATTTATATAGAGTAAACCCCTCTCGATCATAAAGTGAGATGATCTCAGCCTTAGGGCTCTTTCATGTTGTCTTTTAAGGTGTGAGGGACATACTTCATATAGAAAGTAATAAATAATATCTTTGTACCAATCTCCTCTAGGTACATGATTTTCATGTAACTTTAGAAATTTAATGTGAGGATCATTGTTTGCAATGAGTTGGATAAGACCTGGAACCCTATCTAATTTAGTAGATTTTATTTATAAATCATAGTCTTGAATCTTGGTCATCTATTTCCCTCTTGTTTCCCTAAGTTCACTCTATCATAACATCAATTTAATAGCTATATCAAACACTAGATTTACTAGTCTTTATCTCTACTTGAAATATTAGTAGGATTCTTTTAAGTGTATGGTGTGAATGATCACACTATTGTGAAATTTCCCTTGGTCATCATATGACCATAGAATAACATCCTTGAACTTTGTGAGAAGGGTGTTGACTTCATCCAATTCCTCATCGATGCACACTAGACCAATGTTAAAATTATAATCATTCCTAATCTATCCCAAGTTTACTTATATATAACCTTTCCCACTTACTTTGGGTTTCTTGGATTTAGCCTTTGATTTATCCTGATTGAACATTATTTACAAGGAGTTCATGACTTTAGGGGTTTTATTCTCTTTAAGATGGTTATATTCATATTTTCTATCCTTTAAATTTTATTTAGGAATTTCATCTTATTCATCAATGATATGAGACTTGAACACTCTAAAAATACTCAATAAATTAGTTATTTATTGATCATTATCAAAGACATGGAAATCATTGATGTTATTAGGCATGGAGGGGCATGAAATTATCTCTATAGTGAATTCCTAAAATTTTAAAGCCTCCAGGAGTACCAATTTCACTATTGTTGAAGCTAGATGTCTACTAATTGGTTATGTTCCCTAGTAAGGAAACAATATTAAATGAGTAAAAAAATAAATTAAATCCCAGGATATAAATTTATACTTTATTACATAAGAAAGTTTGCATTAATATCTGCTCTTAACTTGATTCACAACCAATTAAGAGCCACCATAGACTAATAGTTTTTTACCCTTATGTTTAATTATAAATTGAAGTCTTAATATAAGAGCTTTATATTCTACTAATTTATTAGTGAATAAAACTATAATCTATAATAAGATAGATACTCTTTGCCGTTAATATTTTTAAGGACAATCCCAACACCTAAACCTTATTTTGTCAGTGCAACATCAAAGTGAAATGTCGAAGGAACTTAATTTTCTTCTTTCAATTCATCATCTACAAAAATGTTAGTTGTTTCAAAAGTATACACACCTAAAAAAGAGGAATAGTAATTTCCCTTTTCATTCTTGGCATTGTACTCAGTAATCATGCATTTCATCTTGGGTTCCCAATTGATTTTGATCTAATTAGGGATCTCACACCAAGGTAACCACATCTCAGAATAGTCAGTAGACATATATCTAGTTAAGGATTTAGTTTAGTCACAACTTAACAATCCATAGGCTTCAGATATATCAAAAATTGGCATGTCGATGAAATACTATACTCAAAACTCTCCAACTAACTGCATATAAATATTCAATAACTCACCAATTACCTTTACTCCTAGCTTATCTAACTACACCATTACCTTTCAATATTTTACTGGGTTTAGTCTGAGTCTTCCACAAATTCCTAGAGGCATATTATGAGCTAAAGTACCAGAATCAAGGAAGCAATTATGGAGATTCTTACCAAAAATTCTAATAGTTAATAGCAATGGAAGAACCACATGTTTTCTCTTATACATTAATACATTGGCATTGGCTTGCTCAGCCTTGCTATACTAGGCTTTTCATTCAGTGATTTCAAAAGCAAATCATGTTCATAAATAATCTATGTCAGCTCATGCAATGTTATGTTTTCCTTTATCTTCTTCATGTCTTCCACTATATTGTATCAACCATTTGATGCTTTTTAGGGGACCTATTTTTCTGGTTGACTCTATTTACCTTTGGCGTGTGGATGGTTATTATATGTCCTACTAGTAGAGGGTATATTTGGTTTATTAGGTAGAGTGAAGGTTATCAAGGGTGGGTTTTGACCTTTACTTCTCAAGGCATAATTTCTCCTTTGGTGTTTCTATAAACTATGCAATTCTTAAATGTGGTCTTTAGGTTTATTCTCATCTTAGACTAGGATAGTCATAAGTTTCAACCATGGGGACTGATTAAAGGGCTCTAGGGGCACCAGCGGAGTTATCAAATCTTTTACCACTCTTTTTATTAGTGAGATTCATGTTGAATCCTTCCATTTGGATCTAAATGGCATGAAATTCATGTCATAACTCAACAAAGTCAAGTTTTCCATGTCTAGAAATATTATGCACTTAGCACTAGCTAGGTAAGGCCACATCAAAAATTTTAATCTCATTCATATTACTCAAAGGGGATTCACTATTATTGGTACGCCTATTAAAAGGCATATTATATATTTCAAAATTATAATTCCTATTTGAGCTCTCAATAGTGTTATCTCTTTGCTTCTTGAAATCCATGAAATCGTTAGTGAGATTTTGGACAGTCTTTTAGATTGAGTCTATTTCCCTTTTTGTGGTTTTTTGGTTCTTTTTTTGAGTGGTGGATTAGAAATTTGTGTTTTTTACCAACACCATTGATTGACTATTTAGTGTATATACCCTAGCATTTACTTGGTTGTAAAATTGATGATGTTGGTTAGGTGTAAAATAAATCAAAAGCAATTGGTTGAGCACTGGTAATTGGTTTAATGTAGGTTTTTTTTATTCATGTTAGGGATAACATTTAGAGTGGGCATAGTTAAATCAATATTTAGTATTAAAAAGGAAGGGTGCCTTTGTACATGCCTTTGATCATTAATGTGTATAGCCTCAACATAAGCTAAAGGCAATGTGTTGATACCCCTAGCTCTCCATAAGAAGATGTTCATCATTGGGTCCAAATAATTCTTTTATATTTCCAAAGCTAGATCATATGTAGCCTTATAGGGTGGGGACATCGAGGTGTACATTATAATTGGATCATTTGGGTCACTTTTTAAGGTGGTAAACTATTGGTACATAAATTTTAGTTAACTACCCTTCTGAAATGGGAAATAAAGGTGTCATTAAATTGGTTCCATCCCATGATGGATTAATTGCCCAAGTTAAGGAACTGATCATAAGTTGAATCCCTAAAGGTGAAGGTCAAAAGTTGACAAGCCATGTCCTCATGAATCATGTTGAGTATCCTCAAAGATGACTTAAATGATTTTATATGTTCTTTATTAGTCACTCTCCTAATTAGGGTAAAGAGAGATAGGTACTTTTTTGGATTCATAGTCAAATCATACACAACTACCCTTCTAAAATGGGCAACAAAGGTGTCATTAAATTGGCTCCATCCCATGATGGATTAATTGGCCAAGTTAAGGAACCAATCATAAGTTGAATCCCTAAAGGTGAAGGTCAAAACTTGACAAGCCATGTCCTCATGAATCATGTTGAGTATCCTCAAAGATGACTTAAATGATTTTATATGTTCTTTATTAGTCACTCTCCTAATTAGGGTAAAGAGAGATATGTACTTTTTTGGATTCATAGTCAAATCATACACAAGCCCAGGGACATTGATGGATGAGATAGCTAACCATGTCATCATTAGATTTAGTATAAGGGGTTATAATTTTATATTATATCAAAATTTTATATTGGTCCTAGACTTCCTACATCCACCTCTATCGACTCTTGCTTTCCTAAGGGTTTATAAGGATGTTAAAGAGGTCCTCGGTTTGGATCGAGACTTAGTTCTAGTTGTAGTCAACTTTAGGATGTAGGATGGGTAATAAATCATAAGGATACTTCAATATGACCTCAAAGATGCCAATTATTATAGATACTAGTGAATCTTTCACATAAAATCTTACATCTAGAAACTCTACCTTTGAGGATCTGAGATATGAAAATATGAATTTATCAAACCTTACACAAATATCATTAGATTTGTACATAAAAATGTAAAGATCAATATTAAAATCATGACTCAAAGTGTTTAAATACCCTATTAAATACCCAGAGAATGTTATAATTCTTGAAGTATAATGTAATGTAAAGGTTTCCTTAAATCTAAATAAAATATAGTTCTTAAGATCTTAAACACCTAGATCTAATACTAGTAACATCTTAGAAAATGATTTTTTCACAAATAATCTTGTTATTTAGCAAATTGATAACAAACATTTTAAAATAATCATAATAACCTATAATATATGATAATAATGGGGTATATCAGATACCTTTGCATAAATTTAAGTAGATTATATTACCAAATTTACACAAATGAACACTAATTTTAAAGAAAATCTTTCAAATAATGGAAAGATTTATGTAAAGGATGCAAAGATTCATTTAAATAGTGCATATCCTTATTGTTATTCAACCATATTCATGTACTTTGAAACAATTAATCAGGTATACAACAAAGTACAATATAATTCAACAAAGATGCATCAAAAGAGTTACATAAGGCCTCTTTCTAGTGCGAGCATTTCCCTCCCTATTGATGCACTTTTAGTGATCTTTGTGTCACTAGGGAACAAGGGGAATGTGGGAAACTCAATTTAAAGTCCTAGAATGACTTGGGGCTTGAGTTGTTTATACAACTATTGATCATGATAGCATGAATAGAAGAGATGTGATCACCACTTCAAAGTTTGCAAGTAGACCCTATTTTAGGGACAAAAGATGTTATTAAGTGACAAGATTTCTAGCTAATCTTTGTTAATTACTTTAATGTTTACCAATTATTGCTTAAAATGTAAATGATCAATGAATATATATAGTATGATCTAAGCTAAGCTTATTCATGGGTGTATCCTAGATATATTAGGGTAAGGCAGGAAAGAGATTGTGCTTAACATGCATAAAACTAATAAATTTTGCTAACTTGTAAAGAAAATACATGAAAATAACACCTACCATTCCTAGTGTAATTCTCAAAGATGAATAAATGTAGTTAAAGCTTCAAGAGATGAGAATCCATGTATCTAATAATATATTTTTTATAAAGGTAACTCACTTATATTAAAATACACAACACATCTAGACAAAAATCAGAGAAATTAGAGCAAATATACTATCAAATTAGACATCTTAGAATTAAGTTCAAAATAATAGATGCATATATAAAATTTAACTACCACATTAATTTTTAAAAAGGAAATAACTAGATATCAAATCTTGAAGAATAACAACAACAAAAACAATTAATAACTATACAGAATCTTATGAATTCTTTGGATCTCTTGTATTGATTCTCGTAAATGACTATTTCTACTTACAAAATAAGGGGAGGACTCGTACTTATAA
>JARHVA010002011.1:985000-990000 GCA_037957365.1 Torreya grandis | reverse complement strand
TGTTATGAAATTGACCAATCTAAATATTCATATGAAAACTTTGATCAAAGTAATGTTTTATAGATTAGAATTCATATGTTTGATTTTCATTATATGCAAAATCATGTTAAAAAATTTCTTTGTGGTACACTTCATGTTTTGACAAATCTTACAACACATGGGGTACTAACACATTTCATTATATTCTCGCATAGTTCTATCTACCTATTTATAAAGGGAGGTATATTTCCTAATAAGGGATTGTGTGGGGGATCATTGATCCATGGCTGGTGTGGTAAAGCACTTGGATGATGTTATCCATCCTCCACTATAGTAGTTCTTGGAGATGACACTTGAGATTGTTAGCAATCCTTGAGTTGGATTGACTCAAACTTTAGAGAGCTTGGTCTCTATCATTGTATTAGGTTGTATTCTTCAAAGAATGTAATTATAGTATGTACTTTCATATTTGATTAGTAGATGTTGTATTTTTAGACCAGTTGTAGCTATGTCCTATGGTATTTACTTTCATTAGAGTTGTATAAGATTTACATTATATGCAATATTTAAAACTGAAGTGTTATTATTATTAATTGTGCTTTAGATATGTTGTATTATTTTATTATATGAAATGATTGTTAAGTTATTTTTTTAAAAAACAAGTGAGTGCATTTTCTAAGTATAACTTGAAGGGTTGTTACAATGAAAAAGACAAATTTAAAACCTATAAATAATTATTTTATATGCATAGTCCAATGCTTCTTTTTACATTATGAGAAACATCAAATTAGCTGGAGAAGGACATTTAAAAATTTTCAAAACAAAATTAAAATTTACATCCGCTTCACCATCAATAGAACCTATCAAGATTTTCCAAATCTAAAACATAGGTGGATAAAATAATATTTCACATTGAATTCTATACAAATTTTAATATCGAATTTTGTATTTAGGATTAAGAAATCCACTTGATTTTGGTTATTGTTCAAGGTACGAACAATTTATACATTTAATTATATTTGAGGTAATCTTAATCAGCATAAAACAATTGAATCTACTAGACCCCATTGGAAATTGGTGCATGGCTCCCTTGTTTAATTAAATTCATCAAATATCCCAAAAAACATATGTTACGATGGTTTAGAGTCATTCCAAAAATTATGTGACATTTAGTACCTCAGTTATTTGAGTCAATTTATAAGATGACTATCATAAGTGAATTATACTATACAAACATCCCAAAAATAGTTTTTATTATGATAATTTACCTATTAAACACAATATATGTGCTTTCATATAGGCTTTCATGTATTTTCTATATGCTAAATGATGAATATGCTTACTCATATGAATTCATATGTCTATAGATTATCTTTGAAAAGTATATGCATATATATATATATATATATATATATTTAGGATTAATATATATATATATATATATATATATATATAGAATTATGTTGATTTAGGATTGAATGCTGACCTTTCATTACCACCTCATGTAACCAATATTTTAATCTCTATAATGGGAACACATATTGAATATCCCTATTGATATTAAATGTGAGAATCATAAGGATATAGATATATCACCAATACATGAGTGAGGGAATGTAAATGATTATGTTCAACTAGTCTATCTCACTATAGTTTAGCTTTAGTTGTAGAAAGGGGTGTGGACTGATAGATTTGTGTGAAGGTACAATTAGTAGAATTTGTATATTAAGAAGTAAAATTTAGATACCAACCTACCTCTAATACTAGCTTTGCACTCATAGTAGACCCTATGGATTAGGTTATGATGTCCACATGTGGTATTAAAGCATGTCAGGTTAGCAAAACACATAACTATAGTTTTGTCAAGTAGAGTAGTGTTTCAACCCATGACACATATAGACACATTATGTATCCATCACTTTATGATACTCATGTGCTTCAAATAATAGATATTGCTAATATTGTTTACATAATTAATACTATAAAATGGAGTAAATAACATATTTCAATAAAAAAGGAAGATCTCCCACCTTATCACATCATCAATCTACACTTGCCTCTATACATTGCATTAAAATTTATCAAGGTGGGTGTCAAATGTGTTTTAGTTGACAATGGATCAGGATTTAACATTTACAATATCTCTTTTCTTAGGCTTATTAATATACATACTAAGGAATTAGATCCTTTTAATATGAACATCTAAGGGTTTGATAATATTCCATGAAATGTTTTGGGTTAAATCACACTAAACTTTACATTGGGGTATAGAATGTTACCTAAATCATTCCTAATGATATTAATTATAATATCTTACTTGGAAGACCTTAGATTCATTATATACATGTAGTTCCATACACTTTACATTGATTTTTAAAGTTTAGCTACAAAAGTCATTTCTACAGGTGTCCTATGGATCAAGAACCATTCAAAATATTATCAACATACTTATCCTTCACATAATTATATTCTTCACATGAATTTTACTAAAACACCACTCCAGTATACTATTAAAAATTCACTTATAACTCCCCTAGATACTTTGAGAGAAAATGGCAATAGATTGACTTCTCTTTTACATTGGTATATAAAAAAAAGGGCTACATAACATAGGGCCTTACAAAGGATGAGCAAGGAATTCTTAATTCCATTGAAGTATATGATCACTAGGATAGACAAGGACTTTGATATAGAGATATCACATCTAATGTCAAGCCCTCTCACCATACTTCTCAACATATAATGTTTTTCCACATATTCCATGTGAAGATGATATGATAAATCATGTTTATAGACTGTTATTTGTTTACCCTAATCTTATCAATAATATAACTTATTTGGATTTACTTAATTTCAATGAATTTGATAATGGCAAGGCTCTCTTAGAATTATTAAGGGAATATGAGGATATCCCTTCCTTTTATCATAAAAATAGGTTTCCTCATTTCATAAATCCCTAGGTATACTTTTGTAAGCATTTATATGTTTAAAATGATATTTCACCTAACACATATGATATTATCCATATAATACCATACATTATGGATCAATCAACGTTATGTAATGAACATATAATAGGATTTAATAATGGCACTAATATTTATCCTCACATTATATTCTTGGTCAATCTCTTACATTATAGATATTCATAAAAAATTTAAAAAATTCCATCATGTTTTTCTATTGGCCTATTGCAATATGCTTGGCATTAATCCTTCAATCATAGTACACATGATTACACTCTATCTTGATGGAAAGCTAGGTAACCAAAATCATTGAAAAATCCATCGAAAGGTTGATTTTTTAGTCAAATATTAGATACAGTATATCTTTGATGTCAGTGTCATTAAACTAGTTGTTCATCCTCAAAGGGTTGCTAACATTGTTCCAATTATTAAACTTGATTGCCAAATCTAATGTTTTTGTGATTATAGAGACTTAAACAAAGCATGTTTTAAGGATAATTTTACTCTACCCAAGATCTATATAATAATGGAATACATAAAAAACCCAATAAAATTCTCTCTCTTATATATGGGCTCATTTGTTATAATCAAATCAATATCACTAAATAAGACTATGAAAAAACAACTTTTACCACACCATGGGGTACTTTCTGCAAAGTATTCATTCTGTTTTTATTATAAAATGTAGGAGCAACATACCAATGAAGAATGAGACATATATTTAATGATTAAATTCATAAGATAGTTTAATATTTTCTTGATGAATTTATTTCAAAATCAAAAGAGTGACAACACAATGTAATGAATTTATAATAAATATTTAGAATATTAAGAAACTACAATGTACAACTATATTCCATAAGAAACTTATTTAGAGTTTCATATGGTAAATTCTTAGGATTTACAATATCCTAACATAGTATAAATATTGAAACAAATATAGTCAAAACCATAACGGACATGTCTCCTCTTACCAACTTAAAGCAGCTTTTCTCCCACCTAGTAATATTTAGGCAATATGTCACTTTATGACATAGCTAGCAGATAAGACTTAATCATTCACTAGATTATTTAATAAAGAGATGTAATTTTAATATAATATCAAATTTGAATAATTTATTGAAACAATGAAATAATGCATACTAAAACCACCCATTCTCATAACACAAACACCTAACAATCTAATTCTCCTTTACCTCTTAGCGATAGATTACACACTCAATGCAAACTTGGCACAACACAATGATCAACATAAAGAGTAGGCTATTTAATATACCATTTATACACTTATTAATAATGAGAAAATCTATCTAAAAAAAATATTTTTTGGTTGTTGTATTCATTACTTAGAAGGTCTAGTAATATATGATTAACTATGAGACATGAGTCATTAGAAAAGTCAATCCTCTAAAGTTACTCATGTAAAAACAACATATCTTAGGGCATATTTCAAAATGGGTGATATTAATCACAAAACTCAATGTTAATATTATATTTCAAAAATTAGTAAAATGCTAGATAATTTTGAATAAATTGGTATCAACCTCATTATTAGACACAAATCCATCAATGATGACTTTCATGTTTACTTCACAGCATATGATACCACTTCTGACACATGGACATTGTCATTTGATGTTTATATATGTGCATCTACTATCGGGGTAGGATTTGTTTTCATTGAATCAATTAGGTGCATAATATCCCTTGCTTACTGGCTCAATTTTTGATGTACTAAAATCATAAAATATAAGACCCTTGTCCTAGGCCTTCAAGTAGCTTAGGATATCCAAATTATATAAAATAAATTTGATGAGGATTCATAGTTAATTTTCAATTAGGTTAAAGATACCTACCCAACCAAAAAATAATTCCTCATTACATACAAGTATATGGTTCAATTTCTACATGTTCACTAGGAAAAAATCTATATAGAAAATATTCCATGTAAAGGCAATCATCATGCTGATAAAATGGCCAATGCAACATCATTCATCCCCATTGACATAGATGAACACTAGAATATTTTCACTATCAAAGGATTAAAATATCCAT
>JARHVA010002011.1:970000-980000 GCA_037957365.1 Torreya grandis | reverse complement strand
TTTAAGGAATCATCTATAGATGTTTCATTTACTATACACATAATGGAGTATGCTTCCAATACTCAGATCTAGATTCATAGACTTTACCTCTTAGGTAAGTATAGGTATGCTTATTTTTCATTTATCTTAGTCATTTCACTTTGATGCAGTTATATACTAAATGTGGGGAGGGAATATAATCACCTAAAAGTGACACTTTAGTGTTAAGAGTGTTTTTTGAGACCATCTATTCATAGCTTATGAGACCTATCTTAGGGCCTATTTTCATACTTATCTAGCCTTTATATGGACCAAAGTTATCCCTAAACATCCATAAATAAATTAAAGAACCTCATATTAACATACTATCTTTTGATGCCTTAGGTTCTATCACTTATACACTAGTGCCATAATAGGGATAGTAATACCCCATGGCACTAATGTCGCAATTTTAGTGTTATTATCATTTTCCCTATTTTTTCTACCAATAAATTTATTTTCAAATGAAAGGCCTCCTAAGGTCAGTGTAAACCTATTTTAAGATATACACAAGAACAAAAATTAATATATATATATATATATATATATATATATATATATATATATATATATATATATATATATATATATATATATATATATACATACATGTATTTTATCTCTCTGAATATTAGATGGAACTAAATGTAAATTACCCAAATAAAATCAAAACATGTTGTCCACAATAAGGGATATCAATAACTATTTTGACCTAATTCTACATATAGCCATCTAAAAAATTCTTAATCTTAGATTACTCAAGTTTATAATATTGACCACATTTGAAACACTCAAGCCAACATTCAAATAGATTCACTTTCACATGCATGAGAACATAGGTGAGGAGAGCTACATTGGGATTGATCCCTCTTTGGAGTATTAGTATGTAGGCAACTCTCATCATAATGGGGTCTTATGGATGTCCAACATACCCCACTAATAACACAATTTACTAAGTATGTCAATCATATGCCCTATAAATATGGAGGTTTAATGTGTTCACATAAAATCAATCAAAGAAGGTCATCTATAGATATCCAAAACTCATGCGTGTAGGAGCAATTTTGACAAACCTAGACATAGGTACACCTAGATGCTCAAAATAGGTTTACACAAATGATACTAATGTCAAAACATTTATTTTTGGACAACATAGATATACTTATATAATTAAGGATGTACTATCAAGAATTGTTTTGACACCTTGATCCTATTTACAACAATCAGATCATCATTTATCTTAGTTTACAAATTCTAGATCTCCTATTTCAATCATTTTCTCTATTAGTACTTATTTACATCATTTATTGTTATTTATAAGATCAAACTAGGTCAATTTTATTAGAAATCATTGGTTATATTTGTATACTTTTACCCTAAGTTATTATACTCATCCCCCTTAACAACCTAGGATTTACATTCACTATGTCCTAAATAGCTATAGCACTATCATTCTGAAAAAGCTTAGTGGAAATCAAAAATAAGACACCAACATGAAGAATAAAATTTTTGGTTTGATTAATAAAATTTGAAAAACATACCTCAAATAAATGGCCCCTAATGCTTTGGATGGTGTCATCGCATCTCCATCCAAATCCTATATGAAAATATAAGAAACATTAAAACTAAAATATATAATGATAGGTTTCAATGAAACTGAAATGAATAAAGAAGAGGGCATATAAGAGGTTTTAGATATGATATTATCCTAATCATTTCCAACATCATCACTTGATAGAATAACCATCCTTGGGTCTCAAGCTTCTTTCTGACGTTCTTATACATAGGACTAATAGGAAATATTAGATCAAAGTTGTTTAAATTTATAAGCATAATAATATTTTTTGGGGACATAGTAATTGAGTTTAGATATGTGAAGCATTTCATTATAATTAATTTTTTTAGCATCTACCTTCTTATCGTTTTACATTTATATGAAAGGTAATCCTTCAAATTAATATGATCATCATCACTGAAACGGGTTATAGGGCCATTTCTATGCATTCCAAATGGTGAGTGGTCAATAAATATGGAATTTAGTATTTAAAAACATAAATGAAAGTAATTTTTACTTCTTGAAAAATGACAAATGAATTACATCTATCCTTCCATCAACTTTTCCCTATAAAATTTACTTCATTTGCCTGTTATAGTTCCTTCTCCAATTTTAGAATATAGTTTCTCCACCTTATGCAAACTTTCCTTGTCTATTCCTAATTTTCACTTGAATCATATGCAACCATTACGTCATTGATAGACATAAAATATATCTCACTAGGATAACTTACTAGGAATGCATTCTCCCTCACTATGCATGATGTTTCCATCTTATCTGTCTAATTAACACTTTATTTTTTTAAGATTTATTTTATTGGACTATGTTATATTGATATTTTATTATATGTTCTTCCTCCTAACTTCCTTTTCATTTTATCAAAATTCCCTAGAGAACTTCTTCGAATGGTATACAGATAATGAATTTTAAGATGATGAGTGTTATGTATTTCTAGTGACCTAAATGGATGACCACCATCATCAGGAAATGTGTTAGATGGCCATAAAAAGTAATAGTTAAAATTACACTTTTTAATAACCATATCGATAATCATATATTATCTAACAAACTATCATTCAACAAATAATCCATTTAAGAATAGAAGCATAAATCAACAAATTAATCAAAATGTCCTCAAAGATAATAAATTGTTCTTATATGTTCTGGTTCATCCTCCTACAAACCAAATTGTTATGCATCTAGGAGATAGTCATTGTCATCATCATCTACATCCTCATCAAGCTTATCAAACTCCACCTCATCTTGTTACACTGGCCTACATATACACATCAATCCAAATATGTATAAAATAATGAACATGTATGGGAATGATGAATGAAATAAGAATAATTACGCATGATACTAAATTTTTTTGAGACATATTCATTAACTGAGTTATTATGAACCTCATAATCATGGCTCCTCTCCACCTCCTATAGTTGAAATACATTAAAAAAAAAACAGAGAAAATCATAAGGAGTGTCCAAAGTTATCCACTATTGAATATTATATAAATTCAACAAGAAGAATATATTAATATGATGAAACAACAAAGATTAATTATGTCCAATTGTTTTCTTACATATCGAGAAACAAAGTCTTCTTGTGAGTGATGAACACCCTCCTCATCCTAGATTGAATCTACCATGTCCTCCTACAATATTAAACATGGCATAAAAAATCACAAATTGGATGAAATTTTACCCTTTAATGAGTATAAGACAAATGAAAAAAGACTACTAAATTTTGCATGGATAGTACAAGGAGTATCATGAAAATTACATGTGTTATCCCCTTCTATACATCAATATTCATGATATGTGCATCTATATTTGGAAAACAATCAAATGCCCACTGAGATTACAATACTAAATATTGATAACCATAAAATAGTACTCTCTACTTGTTAATAATTATAGAACCACTTGTCAATGTAATATCTAAAACCCTCTTCAGATATCTGATCACTTGATAGGAATCTATGAACTCAAGGCATGCCTATAATGAGGAGTGGCTACTAATTTATTTTTCCTAAATTAATCAATGTAAGAACTGATTATCATCATCAAACAAGAGATGACATTAAAAATTGACTATTAAGGATAATAGTTAAAACTACATACCATATATTTCACCTCAGGATAGATCTCTTGTAGAAAAGCAATTCCTTTGGGATCATCCATCATAATCTATCCCATTATATATTCAAGATATTTATTTTGAATAAAGAACAATTTTCATACAATTTTGTGTGTGTTATGGTTTATAGCAGTGAATTTTGTCTAAAAACCACACAAATAAATTAAAAAATAGGTCATCAAGACATTAAAATGTGTTGAATGTAATTAATACACACAAATTAGTTTTTGCATTCCCATAGAACAAAACAAGGAAGGACCAAGAAAACAATTCCAGAAGGAATGAATAAAATGTAAGTAGTTGTGAACGAAAAATTGAATGGATGGGGTCATTTAAGTGTTTTAATGATGAAGAAAAGCATTTCAAATATAGTTTGACATCATCATCAAGGACACATTTTTATAGTTATATGTTATAGTTTGTTCATATGAAATATACTTAGTATTCAATGAAAAATAGCTTAAAATCACACCCAATACATGGAATAGATCTATGGTACATGAGGTGTGTGGGCATAAAAAAGGAATTCTAACCGAAAAAAGGCTATTGCCTTAATAAATATAGACAATTATTATTTAATTATTTTCAGTCAGTATTATAGCATTTCATTTATATTACTGCAACACTTCAAATACATAGATATGTTTTTTATACCCCTATTTTATCATTTTATTTAAATTCTAATTTTTTTTTAAAACTAGTATTTGTCCTTGCTAATAATTCCTATTAGGATAGATAACTAGATAAGAATATACCAAATAATTAATGGATTAATATACGACTTGAGGTGTAATATTTCATATTAAGATTTATTCCTTTAAATTTTTCAACTTCTAGTTCATTGTTTGCTTCTCTTATTCCCCTAAGGGTCAATAGTACAGTGCCTAGTGTTATAATTCTTATGTTCCCTAAACATTTTATGGATATTATAGTTATTTATTATTATGATACTCCAATCACTTATTCATTCCCTATTATTTCAATTCTTACTCTTACACTCCCATTTCATTTCTTCTTAGGTGTCCCAACTCTTGGCATCCTTGTTGCATCAAACACCTTTCCCTTATTAAGATAAATTAGCATTTTCAAGTGTAACACTATAATTTGGGTGTGACAAAAGTATATACAAGGCATGTATTTTTGGTGTAATATTTCCAAATTTACCCATTCCTAAGTTTTATTAAATAGGTCACCAATCCTTAGACGTGTCTTACTACTCATTTGAATCGAATTTGTACCAAACAAGCTCACATTTCAATAGCATCAATTATACCTTGACTATCATAAGTGAATTATACCATAGACACATCTCAAGACTAGTTTTCTTTACTAAAAGGTCTTTGTTACACATAATGTATGTGCTTTAATATAGGTTCTCATGTAGTTTTCAGATGCTAAATGTTGAATATGCTTGCTCACATGAATTCATATGACTACAGATGGTCTTTGGATAGTATGATTTATATATATGAAACCTTATGTCAATTTAGGAATGATTATTTGAATTTATTTACAACCTCATGTAACCAATATATTAATCTATATAATGGGACCATATTTTGAATATTTATATTATTATTTAACTTGAGAAGCAAAAGGATGTGGAGAGATCACCAACACTTGAGTGAATGGAAGTAAATGATTACCTTCATATGGTCTAATTGACTATAGTTTAGCTTTAGGTGTATAAAAGGTGTAGACTAATTTATTTGGGTTAAGGTAGGGTTAGTGGGATTTTTATATTCAGAAATAGCAAGGGAGATACACCACCTACCTTATGGAAAATAGATGCAGGGTTCATACATGGAGTATTTACATCCATGATCTCCTGTACATTATTCATAATTAAACCCTAGGAAAAAATAATTATTGTAGATGAATTACTCAAAGAAGTGTACATTATTAAATACTTTATAGTCCATTTAGCTAACATTTTGATTCTGAGTCTAGTTGTTTTATGGGGTTTAGTTTAGGCAAGAAATTTTAAGGACACTTGGAGAAAACTACATTAAAAATGAAAAATAATCCATTGCTTGCCAAGTGAGAAACCTGTTGGATTTATTTTCATCCACTAATGATGTAGATGAATTCCATTCTCCCACATCATTATAACTCATAATAATTAAATATAGTATGTGTATTTCAAATTTACAAAGATTACACTTACAATAAAAATCATAAATTTCACATTTACATTGTTTTCCTTCTATTCTTGTGCACTTTGTTGTTTTTTTGCTATATTTGTTAGAAATTTTCTCTGTAGTCATTTAAAAATTAATTTAACAACAATGAATTCACTTTATTTTTTTCTTATTATTATGCTTTCCCATCATTATAAGATATTAATCTATAAATGATGTGATTTCCCCTAGAGCTTTCTAGGTTTTAGATAATTATAGTTTCCTAAACTATTATTTGCATCCATAATGAACAACATTGGAACAGAAACTACTCTTTCTATTTCCATGGGCATGATTTTAAATTAAGAAGTGGTAACATGTGTCCAAATTTTTAAAGATAATCAATGTTATAGTATGAGAGTAGACTATAAAATTTTGAGTCGAAATTGAATATAACATACCAACAAATAGAAATGAATTTTATAAAACCAAGTGTTAACATAATTATAATATATTTTATGAGCCTAATC
Organism: Torreya grandis; assembly: GCA_037957365.1. Lineage (NCBI taxonomy): Eukaryota > Viridiplantae > Streptophyta > Pinopsida > Cupressales > Taxaceae > Torreya > Torreya grandis. The sequence continues at coordinate 973,638 of JARHVA010002011.1, read as the reverse complement.
CATGTATTGATCATTGAATGAGATAATGTTTTCCTCCAAATAATGTTTTCTCAATATTTTCTAAAAATTGCACATGGTTGAATTTCTATTTTTGATGAAACTAACCTAAAATATCTCTAATATATTATCATTTTGGGGTATGGGATTGTTTAACTTGTGTTGATAATAAATATATTTGTAAGCACCATTAGCAATAAAATTAATATAGATGATACCTTTCAAAACATTCAGAAAATAGATGTAATTATTGTAAAATATCACATGCAAAGCTCCACAATAATATGGATAGGAGACTAGTCATGATTGAAATGTCTTTATTAAGTTTCATATGGCATATGAAAGATAACAATATGCGTGGATCAATATATGAATACAATTCCCTATACATAATATTAATATAAGGATAATTATGATGTCAAAAATGTATAAAATATGACCTTAGTAGGGATAGGTATAGAATTATGTGACCCACACAAGTAACATGTCAAAATAAATACATTGTATAGATAATATCAATGTAGGCACCAAATAGACATAAAATAACATAAGTTCATGACATACATCATGGAAACCTATATTATATGATAATATGCATGTTAATCATCATGTAAATAAGTATTTGAAATAACAACCATTAACATCGAGGTTACTACAACACAAGATAGTGAGATAACACATAGGAACGAGGCTCACAAGAAAAAAAAATGAAAACATCCTATATAGAAAATCACACATAAACACATGCATATGTAAACATGAACTCACAGATAATACTCAATAGAATCCAAAAGAAATTGAAACTACCACATGTACATATCCATATAGAACAAAATATGTAGGTACTAGAAAGATATGTATAATTCATGCAAAGTAGTTGTTATGATAAATGGATAGTAAGGATAAATATAATCATAATAATATTCTGTACGATAATTTTCATATCGTAATATTTTCAATAATTTTATCATTCCTATTTAGGTGTTATCCATATGAAATAATAATAGACACTGAGGCTAGTACTACACAAGATAGTTAGATAATACACAGGAATGAGGCTCATAATAAATAAAACCCAAGGATCCTATATTTATAATGACACACAAACACATGCATATGGAAACATGAACTCATATATACTACTCAATAAAACCCCAAATATGAAACTAATCCATGTACATATCCATACAACAAAAAATATCTAGGTACCATAAAGATATGTATAGTTAACATAAAGTAATTAGTTATGATAAATGTATAGTAAGAATAAATATCACCGTGATAATATTATGTATCAAAATTATCTTAGCATAATATTTTCAATAACATGATCATTCCCACTTAGGTGTTGGTCATGCAGCCATAATACATTTGGATTATATAGTATCAAACGTAGTTATTATATCTAAATTTCACCCACTAAAATAAATTCCAAGAGGATAACATGAGTATATTTTTAATCACATAAAGTAGGTAGATACATAACCGATGAGAAAGTAATATTTATTTCTAATTTTTTTACTTTACATTTTTTTTATTTTTTACTATAATCTATAATCATATAAATGAAGAAGAAAATAATAAATAGGTGAATGCATATGAAATGATAAATAATATTTGATTAATCCAAAGTGAAAAAAATTAGAGGAAAAAGATGAGGATTACTCCAACCAATATAATTCCATTAGAACATAACACATACTAGAACCTGAGGTCTTAATATATACTATAATTATCAGAAAGATAAGGGAAGTGCTTATAATAGGATAATAAATTAAAAATGTATCATACATATGCAACATTGGAAGACACATAAACCAAGTGGTCAGAAAAATGTTAACATAAGGGGACACAAGTGACAAGGCGTAAAACATAATTGATAGAATAATGCAACAAAACTCTATAAATAGCAAGAACGTAAAAAAATAACATATAGAAGAAATAATATATCTAAATTAATAATTATATAGTACAATTATATGTATCAAATAATCTTAAAATGAGGTGGCCATGGATAATGAATAATATCTTATATATCATTGAATGTGTAATTATACTAATTTGATGTGTCCCTAGATGTATTTGATATATGATAATGAGATGCGAAATAAATTAAATAATGCCTATTAAAAATATGAATTTAAATACCAACAAGATCCATTACATATTTCATAAGAGTATATCATGGTAAAATAACTAATCTTGGTCACAAATTAACCCATGCACATATGTGGATAGGGGATGAATGTCTTTAAGGTGAAAATGTAGGAAAATCATATTTAGGAGCTTACAAGTTACATGAAGATAGATTATTATCAAATATAGATTTTTATATATATGATGGTGATGAATTTAATCCAAGCATCACATGATTATAAATGGTTCACTCTTTGTTTTGGGGTGGGGGGGGGGGGGGTAGTATCTAGTGAAATTTATGATCTCTGAGGTAAAATAGGTATTTGGCAAGCTACACATTGAATTCTATGTGATTCACTATTATATTAAACATAAAATAATTGTGTATTATGGATTTTGTTTCTCTCATTTTATTAATCTAATGCTATTGAAGTAATAGATTATATGATCGCACATCAAGTATAACATAAAATAAAATCAGAGTGGCCAATGGTGTAAATTAAACTAGAAGGTTAATACCACATACATGTGTGCATAACATAAACATTATGCAATATAATAGTAGTATCTAGTAAATCTATCTAATTATATCCTTAAATAGTTATGTGTGGCATTGAAACAAGGATTTCACTAGAACCATTGTCAACCATAATGTCATGTGTGATACAAGGATGTGAAAAAAATAATTGTGTGTATATAGTATTATTTTTTTAATCTATTTTTATTTTATTTTTGTCATGAAATTTAATGGAAAAGATATGAGTATTATAACTCTAAACTATTCTGATAATGTTTTCAAGGTCAAGATCAAATATAATAGTAGAATGTCGTATAGATGTTTTCATTTGCAAATTATTGTATTCAGGGACATTATGATGTTTAATGAAATAATAATTATTTATATGTACATCAGTTAGGTTGATTAGTGTATTAATTCAATGAATAATTATTCACATAAGTTATAAAATTAGTTTTATCAATGAGGTCTTGGATCTAATATCACAATTTGAAATAATTATTACTCTAACATCCTCAATATCTACGATACTCACAAAATTAATTAGGATCAAGAGCTTTTCCATTTATTTTTTAAGTCCTTAGATAATTTAATTTTATTTTCATTTGAATATGGTCAATGCAATATGGAGATTTGGTGTCTCTTCATTAACTATTCTAATCCTACACATTCAATGAAAATGACAAATTCACAAATTGTAAATACTTATTTTATATGCATAGTCTAATAACTATTTTTATATTCATAAGACACAAATCATTCAAAAAATAAAAATAAAAAAAAATTACATTTACTTTTCCATTAGTAGAAACTGCCAAGCCCATCCAAAGCTAAAGAATATTTGGATACAATAATATGTTTACATTGACTTTTTTACTTTTTCTACGTCTAGTTTTATATTTAGGATTAACCAATTAACTTAATTTTATATATTATTCAAGGTATGAATATGTTTCAGATCAACATTATTTTGAGACAATATTAATCA
>JARHVA010002011.1:965000-967500 GCA_037957365.1 Torreya grandis | reverse complement strand
AATGAAAGCCTATAAAAAATACAAATTACTACTAAGAATAAAATAAAATTTAAAAAAAGATTAAACAATAAACCATATAAATAAACAAGTAGTACAAATCCATATCACTTTCGATACAAGGAAGATTGACATCCAAACCAAATAACAAAGGTAAATACAAATATATGAAAAATAATATAAAAATATAAGATAAAAAGTTAAAACTCTATGTTATAGGTACATAATAACCTTGCATTATAATGTTGGAGAGGTCGAAAAAAATAAAATAATAAAACCATGAAAAGAATCCTTACTAACTAGGAAAGGAAGAAAGAGTAAAGAATTATATCAATTTGGATTTTTATAAGGTAAACTAATGGTCTTAAAGAACTATTCAAAAAGATACCCTCATTTATATCTAGATTGTTCTCATGTTTATAAATTTAATATTCTTTCCTTATACATTTTTTAATGAAGTGATATTATAGGGAGAAATTTTTGATGTCCTCAATACAAACTTGTGCTTCATATTTACCATATTTTTAGATATAACTGACTTGTTCAACTATAAATGATGAGAGAGTTATCAATTTATTTCTATTTGAAATTTTTGTTAATATGAAGGATCATGTTTTTATTGAGGAAACCAAAACTTTAAGCATAAAATAACATTTTGTGAAATGTCTTGAAGAGAAGCAATCAAGATTTGAAAACATGATAAAATCCCTAATAAAGATGTCCATATGGGTTTAAACCATTCTAATAAAAAATTAGTTTACCTTCCCACAAATAACAATAGGTATAATCATTGATGCTTTTTTTCCTTCCCTAGTTATTAAGGTTTTTTAAGTGGTCTTATTAGGGATTTTCATTTTTTTCCACCCCTTGAACCTTATGCAATTATGTTGTTATATTAATTTGAGGTTCCTCTTTCCATATTATTTCTCATTTGGAGTCTATATTATTTCATTTTGATTCCTTTCACTTTCCCTAATTATTATTCATACATGCCCATCAGGTAATATTATTTTATGTAGAGACAATTAATTTTGTTAGTAAGTGTTGACTACCAATGAAATACTAGCTCTTGTTAGGAACACAAATTATTTTGTAATGTTTCATGAGAACTACAAAACTAGTTAGTAAGGATTCTTTTCATGGTTTCATGGTTTTATTAAATATTTTATGTTTTTTTTCCCATTACCTTTAATGGGTGAATAACTACAAAACTGATAACCACTTAGAGCCATGTCTTTTCACTATACATGTGTTTGGAAGGGTTGAAAAAAATTAATCAGAGACCACAGTTGCATGTGCATTAATGACCCCTATTCTTTGTTACATGTGCCTTAATAAACACTTGGTCTTTGTTTCATGTGCATTAAGGAACACCTAGACCCAAATTGATATGTTATGCATGTATTTCATGGGATAAATGAAGATAAGTACTTACTATTACTATTGGCATACCTTTAGCTCAATTTTTTCCCATGTCTCCCAATATTAGTCCTCAAATTTGTTTATATGTCTTTTCTTTTCATGGTTTCCATCTCATGAATAATGTTATGACAAATCGGTTAAATTTTCAATGGGAGTGAAATACTTGTTTTCAATGAGGGATTTTCTATGTAGGTACAGTAAAATTTGAGCCTTGATCAAATTCTTCCATCTTTCAGCTAAATATTTTTTTATAGTTATCAAAAGGGTTTAGACCAATAATATTTGTAGATATTTTCTCATTTCTAAAACCCTTGAAAAATATATTTGTGCTACTTATCAATGGTTCTACCAAAATATCCATGTTTGTGAGGTAAGCACTTTTTATTTTTCTTTTTCTTTTTATTTTCTTTGTTTTTATTGAAGTGTTTTTTTTTCTAACCTTACACACATATTCAATCCTTAATAACTAGAAAATGATAATTAAACAAAATCACTAAGGACATTTTAAATTTTTTTTGGTCATTATTTATTATACTTGAGGGCATTTCAAAGATATTTTTATCTATTGAGGATCTAATATGTTATATCAAAAGGTATAATCATGGATCTTATTTACACTAGGCAAATATTTTTTTATAGGTCACAACAAATCTAGAGGTTAATTTGGCATGTGAGGAACCCTTATGGAAGCATAAAATGTGTTTTCATTCCATTTTCCTTATATAAAATTCTTTCCATTGACCTTATATAAATTTATTTCCACTTACTTGATATAAATTTCTTCACATTTACCTTATGTATTATTCAAATGTCTTACCCTCATGAACCATCTCAGTCCATCTTCACTAGGATGCTAGACTAGAATAGAAAATGTAACATTTTATGCCGTGTTTTCGATGCCTTATTATATATTCTAATGTTTAATTTAGAGAAGAATATGTACAACTTTTATTTAAATTTTGATGGGTGGATGTGATATCTATCCATAAATAATAGAGAGGATAATCTATTGTTTCTATCCAATGATTTTTAAGCTAGGGATAGAACCAATGCTTGCATGTTGTGAATGGTATGATTTCTT
>JARHVA010002011.1:845000-960000 GCA_037957365.1 Torreya grandis | reverse complement strand
AATACCACTTTAATGTGTCACTAGATGTATTTGATAAAGGATAATGAGATGTGAAATAATTTATATGATTCCTATGAGAAATATCAATTTAATGACATTAGGGAGATCTTTTAGATTGTATAAGACTATACCATGGTAAATTAACTAATCTTGGTCACAAATCAACCTGGATACATGGACAGAAAGGGGATTAATGTCTTGAAGGTGAAAATAATGAATTTTTTTTAGGATTTTATAAATTATATGAAGATAAATTAGTATAAAATATACCCTGTTCTATATACGATGGTGATGAATTAATTCAACTATCGCATGAGGATATATGATTCATTATTTATGGGTTGCACTAACTAGTCAAACTTATGATCTTTGAGGAAAAATAAGTATTTTGTATGTTGCACATTAAATTATATGTACTTCACTATTTTATTCAAACATAAAATAACTATGCATTGTGGAAGGTGTTTTTATCAAATTTTTAATCCAATGGTATAAAAGTAATAGATTATATGATCCTACATCAAGTATAACATGAAATAAAATAAAAGTGGTCCATAGGGTAAATTCAACTATTAGGTTAATACCACATACAGGTGTGCATATATGACCATAAAAATTATTTAATACTATACTAGTATCAAGTAAATCTCTCTCATTATATCCTCGAATTAATGTCCATGACATTAAGATGAGGATTTCACTAGAACCATTGTCGATCATAATGTTATGCCTGATAGAAATATGTTAATAAAAAAATCATGTATGTTTATAGTAATATTTATCTATTTATTTATATGTATCTTGTGGTCATGAAATGTAATGCAAAATATATGAGTTTTATAACTCTAAACAATTCTAATAATGTTTTCAATCTCAATCTCAAATATAATGATAAAATCATGTATAAGTGTTTTCATATAAACATGGTTTTATTTAGGGACATTATGATGTGCAAGAGATTAATAATGAGTTACATGCATTGGTTAGGTTGTGTAATAGATTCATTAGTGGAAATTTATAACCATCAATTATAATATTATTTTTATCAATGAAGTCTTGGATCTAATGTCATAATTTGAAACAATTATTAGTGTAACATTCTAAATGTCTATGATACTCATAGAATTGATTAGGATCAAAAGCTTATGCATTTCCTTTGATTTACTTGGATACTTTACTTTTCTTTTCATTCAGCTATGCTCACCATAATATAGATACTTGGCATATCTTCATTAAATCTCGCTATCTTACTCATTCAATCAAGAAAACAATGTTAAAAACTATGAGTATGTATATTTATGTATTTGTGTGTGTGTGTGTGTGTGTGTGTGTGTGTGTGTGTGTGTGTGTGTGTGTGTGTGTGTGTGTGTGTGTGTGTGTGTGTGTGTGTGTGTGTGTGTGTGTGTGTGTGTGTGTGTGTGTGTGTGTGTGTATGTGTGTGTGTGTGAGTGTGTGTGTGTGTGTGTGTGTGTGTGTGTGTGTGTGTGTGTGTGTGTGAGAGAGAGAGAGAGAGAGAGAGAGAGAGAGAGAGAGAGAGAGAGAGAGAGAGAGAGAGAGAGAGAGAGAGAGAGAGAGAGAGAGAGAGAGAGAGAGAGAGAGAGAGAGAGAGAGAGAGAGAGAGAGAGTGTGATATATTAAGATTTCAATGTAATAAGGTACAAAAGGGTAATGTTATAATTATTTTAGATCATGTAGACAATTATATTAAAATAATGGAACATTTATATATTAGTGATAATTATAGTATATATCTATTCTTGTATCATTGATCAAAAATAGGCTTTATAAATTGATAAAAAAAATTTGGGATGATAGCATGAATAAATAATGTATTCCAAAAAATGAAATCACCTCTAAAATTAATAATGATTTGAAAATTCCTAATGTAGATTTCAATTAAGACCGATTGTATACACCTCGTACTCTACCACTTATGAACTTTCAACATATATGACATATTGGTTTAAATGTTTTATGGGGAGAAAATATTATTTTATATAGTATTTGAGTCATTTTGTAGACTTTGTCAAAGATAGAATAATCTATTTTAATGAAACATTGGTGGGATTTAATTTGGTATCCTTCTTCACCAAACTATTAATGAATGATACTTTTGACATGGAAAGATATTATCACAAATTTTTTTTATTCTTTTTAAAGATTGGTTACTTTTCTTCACATATGCACAATATTAGTCTTTATGGAGGCCATCTATGTGCAAATAGAAAGCATGGAAAATGGTTTTCCCAATGTATGTGTTAATTTGTAAACCATTTTTTTGGAGAAATTTAAAGACATAACACTAAATTAATTTTAACTTATATTAAAATGGTGAAAATGATATGTAAAGTATAATAATTTATGTTAGAAACATCATAGCTATGAACTTCAATAGTTTTTTTTTAATATTAATAACCCAATTGAAATCGTAAAATTGAATAAGTCAACTAAGGAAGGTTAAAAATTACACTTATTTGATGTACTCATAAAGTGAAAGGTTACTAAATCCCTTCCATGAAGTGTTTGTATGAAATGGACCCAAACATATCTATGGAAATAAATAATGTAGGTGTTCTAAAGACTCTTACCATGAGTATTTTTTAATATTAGATATGTTGAGAACTTTAAAAAATATATTTGACAATTTAATTTGATATTTATTAGGAATGGTTAAAAATTAATACAAGATTCCTTCAAACAAGAAAGAGAGTCGCAAGGAAATATAAAAAGAGTATAAGTCTTAATTGGTGCTCATTTTTAGGTCCATTTTTTACATTGAAATAATCTCGAATGAGATTTATAAAATCATAATATGACCTAACATCAATACTAATTTTATTCCAACAAGAAGTTGAGAAAGTTATTAAAATTGACAAAGGATAATTTAAAACTATGTTTGGAAAACATGTTTTAAAGATTTTTTTAAGAGGGTCCTTTCTATTGTTGAAATAGGTACATCTATTTAGACTATTTTCAAAGACCATGTTGTTGATATTCACCTTGAAAAAAATATAAATAAATTGAGTTCGAATAACATTAAAAAAATAAACACTATACTTGCATTGAATATTCCAATGTCATAGTGATGGATAATCATTTTTGAAATATCAATTAAAGGAATTTGTGGAGATTGGACAATATTTTTAAAATTTGAATACAAATTAGAGCTTAAATTTAAGCCAAATTTTAAATCCCATTGTTAATTTAACATGTAATTCCCTTCATTTTTAGATATTTGTATTTAGTGTTTTAAAAAATGTATGTAAATTTTAATAAATTTTTATATTGTATATTAAGAGTAATGGTACTTTCCTAGTCCATTGGAATGTACTGAGTGTTTCAAGAAATACCATTGAGTTTACATTTTGATTGATGTTTTTAGGTTGAACTCTACGAACCATCATATAGATGAGAATAAAACAATAGGTTATTGCAAACTTAAGTCATTTTAAGATGTTTATGTTGTGAAAGAAATAAAAATTGACAAATATATAATAATAATAATAATAATAATAATAATAATAATAATAATAATAATAATAATAATAATAATAATAATAATAATAATAATAATAATAATAATAATAATAATAATAATTAAAAAAAAACATGTGTAAGAATATTGTCTTATTTGTTGTTGTTTTTGTTAAATGAAAAGGACAAAGAAAATAATATTTAATAAATGAAATAGTTTAATAATCCTAAATACCATATTATTAAAATAAAACCTTACAAAAAAATAGAAATTAATAATAAAAATGAAGAATAAAATTTTAGAAAGATAAAACAATAAACTATATATAAATCAACAATTTGTAAAAATACTTATCACATTAAATGCATGAAGTCCAAACCAAAGAACAAAGGTATTTTAAAATGTATGAAAAACAATATTAAAATATAAGTTAAGAAGTGAAAACACTATGTTATTATTCAAGACATTGTAAAAATAAAAAATCGTGATTACAAAACCTAAAGGACTAAATTATACAAGAAGAACTAGGTAAAGTTAAAGGAATTGAAAAGAAAATGTCCAAACTACAAATGAGAAAGTAAAGATAATGAATAACCTCAAATGGACATAAAAACTTCACCCTATAATTTTGAAGAGGTATAATATATATTTTTAAAAAGTGTTAACAAAAACATCAAAAAAAACCTTACTAATTAGGGAAGGAAGAAAGGGTCAAGAATTACATCAATTGGGATTTTTTGAAAGGTATACTAATGGTTTTCAAGAATTATTTAAATTATACCTACATCATTATTTATATTATTCTCATGTTTATAAATCCTAGCTTCTTTCCTCATGGTTTTTCATGAAGTGATCTTCTATTGTAAAAACTTTGATTTCCTCAATACAAACATGTGCTTCATATTGATGAATTTTTTAAGCTATAGTTGACTTGTTCGATTAGAGATGATGAGAGAGATATAAAATTTTCTCTAGTTTAACATTTGGTAAATATGAATAATCATTTTTTCATTGAGGACACCAAAATTTTGGCCATAAAAAACTATTTCATGAAATGTTGTAAAGGGAAGTAGTCAAGACTTGAAAATTGAGAAAAGTTTTAATAAAAATGTTGATATGGGTTCGAATAATTATTATAAATAATTATTTTATCTTTACATAAATACCAATAGATATAAGTATTGACCCTTTCTTCCTTCCCTACTTAGTATGGTTTTTTTCAATGGTTTTCTTAAGAGTTTTTTATTTTATTCCACCCCTCCAGCATTATATGTCGAGAATGTAAGATTCATTCAAGGTTCCTCCTTCCCTCTTCTTTATCCTTTGGAGTCTAGATTATTTAATTTATATTGCCTTATATTTCCTTAATTATTATTATATATTTTATGAATATAATGCAATATTTCTACTTAGCTTCATTCTTTGGTTTAGGTGTGATTATTTGTCTCATGGAATGTGATAAGTTTTTTTACCACTTCTTGATTTATTGACTTATATTATTTATTATTTTATTTATCAAACTATTTATTTTATTATAATTTTTAAGTTGGAATAGTATCATGTTTATATTTAGTAAAATATTTTATTTATTCAATTTTGAATCATTTAGTTTTTTATTTTTAATTTCTTCCTCACCTTTTTATTTCATCACCATTATTATTATTTCTATATATATTTATTTCTTATTATTAGTTTATTATGTAAAAAGGGTCAAAGTATAATATTGTGTCCCATTAATCAATCATACAAACATAAAAATGTATATTACAAATTAAATCTTAATAAATTGAAAAAATGTATATGCACTACATATTTGTATATATAGTGTAAAACATATTTGTTGATTAATTTAAATAACCCAAACTCAAGATGTTTTGAGGATAATATGAAAGATTATGTAGCCTATTTATTTCAAAAAATGAGACACACTATTATGCTTTGAAACAAAACTAAAATAATATTATTATATATTTTTAGTTGTAGACATGATTTTCTTATGTTATTTGTTGTCAAATTTTCCTTCATTTTCACTCTGATATTTTAAAATTTATTAATTTTACAATCACTTATAATTCTATTCTCACCCTGACAATGGTTCATAGTGTGTGACCCAAAACATTAATCCAAAAGTAGATATAATTATTTGTGAAAGCACTCACTATATCTTAAACCTTATTCTAATTAATTTTTATTAGAAATTCTACTCTTCAATTCTTACATATATTTTTATCACTCTATAATAAATGAAGTGATATAATGTTAAAGTCCTAATTGTTTAATTAATATATTCACATAATTTCATTATTAAGCTTGAAAAGAGAATTAATCGTGTTAAGAAACTAAATTTTGAGATATTGAATGTCGTGGGATTTTGATTTTCTCTAAAATTCCAAATGCCAACCATCAATCGAAGGTTCAACCACTAACTATGACCATAAACATCAAACACTAAACATATCCATAAGATCAAACAAGCGTTAAACTGCAACCGCATTGTTAACCTAAAATACACGTCATCGACCAACTACTACATTTTTATAAGTCATCGACCAACCACTATATTAAATATGAAAAAAAACTACATAGTTGGACCCAATTTTCCCCATATCCCCTATTCGAAACCTTTTTTTTAAAGGTTTTTTATAGCTGAGCACTGTGGGGATCATCCAAATCATGCCATCTTTTCAATCCATAACAGTAAGTTATATGTAATCCCAATAACCTATACATTTAAACCACAAAAAAAAAATTAATGGTTATATGTAATTTTAGGTTAAATTTAATTCAATGTGGGATTTCTTAACTATGGTGTTCTACAAATTTTCATTATCATAATTATTTCTAGATATGAGATCAACTTAAGTACTACCAAATCATCTATTTGTATTCAAAATCATTTTTAATAAATTTTTTGACATTTTTATTTGGAAAAATTATGATTTTTGAGGGCATTATTACATTCCTCGGCATATATTTTGATAATATTATTTGATTTACTAAATAGTGAGAAATTAAATGAAATTAAAAAATTATAATTGACATAAAACATTCCTTGAATTGTTTTTTTCTCCTCTTCATTTATACTTCTAAGTAGTATGAACAAAACAAATTATGATGGACTATAAACATAGACGTAAACCAAAGATAATGGGACATCATACTAGGACAAAATGTTTAAAAATAGACAATAACAACAGTATCCCTATATATGCCTACATGCCATACTATTGCATTCTTCACATCATCACCTTACATAGAAGGCAGGTGTTCTAAAGAATATTACCATGTGTTTTTCATATTTACTATGTTAAGCACTTCTAAAAAGATATCAAGAATTGTTACAAAAGAAGAAAATTCTTGAGCTTTTCAAAGATGAAAGAGAATCTGAGAAGAGTATAATATTTAGATGGTGATCATTTTTGGGTTCCATCCTTACATTGTAATAACATTGAATAAGGTATTTATAACCCTAAGATGACATAATATCAATACTAATTTTATTCCAAATAAAAATTTGAGAAAGTTATTAAAATCAAAGAAGGAAATTTTGAAATCATGTTTAAAAAGTATTATTTTTATAAATAATTTGTTTCTGAGGTTAAGTGGGAGGCGTGAGGCACGGATGGGGGTCCTTGATGTTGTTGAAAGATAAACATCTATTAATACTAGGTTTAAAGACCATGTTTCTAAAATACACCTTGAGGGAAAAAAAAAAGAAGAAATACAATTAGAAGAACATTAAAAAATAAGAGCACTATTTACATTCAAGATTCCAATGATATAGCGGTGGAGAAACATTTTGCAAACATCACTTGAGGGAGGTTGTAGAGATCATAAAATATTGTTATAATTAAAATACACATGAGGGATTGAACCACTTTTGAGTGTCTATTATCAGAATAAAAAGTAGTTATCATTTTTAGATATATGTATTTAATATTTTTAAAATGGTAGTTAAAATTTAATAAATCAACATATAATACTTTAAGATAAATAGTATTTTCATAATCCATTAGAATGTAGTAAGTGTTTTTTAGAAACAACTATGTTTGCTTTTGAATTGATTTTTTGGATCACACTCTATGAATCATCATCAGGGAAAGAATATGATGATAAGAGATTGAAAAATTATGTCATTTTAAGATGTATTGAGAAATAAAGAAAATTTAAATAATATAAAAAAATATTAAAAAAACATATCTATAATTAAACATGTATAATAATATTCTCTTACTTTTTAAAAATGGAAAAATTAATAATAATAATAATAATAATAATAATAATAATAATAATAATAATAATAATAATAATAATAATAATAATAATAATAATAATAATAATAATAATAATAATAAATGAAAAGAAATTTTTTAATTTTTAAAAATAATTAAAAACAAATTAAATATTAAATATTGAATAAATGAAATATTTTAAATAACTTGAACAATATATCATCCAAAATGATACCATGTTGAAAACCCAAATTAATAATATGAGTAAAATGAAATATTAGAAAGATAAAATGATAAACTATATTAACAGGTAGTGAAAAACCTTATCATATTCAATCACAGAAAGAATTATATCTAAACTAAAGAACAAAGGTAAGAAATATGTGGAAAACTATACAAAAATATATTGGAGAAGTTAAAACAATTTGTTATTAGTTTATTAATTTTAAAAATTTTAATAGAAATTTTTAGTATGGATTTGAACCATTATTAGAAACTGTCATTTTACCTATCCTAAAAATCCAATTTCTCTTTTAGAATTTGAACTATTTTTTTCAATTCCATTTACTTTGCCTAATTCCTATTATATAACATAGTCCTCTATTTTCTATAATCATGTTTTTATTTTTTAATAATTTTTAGACCTATAACATGATGTATTTACTTAGATTTGTTCTTTGGTTTAAGTTCAGGTGTCATTTACTATTTCGTTAAATGTGATAGGGTTTTCTACAACTTATTGATTTTTTTATTTATATAATTTATGCTTTTATATTTCAAATTATTATTATTATTATTATTATTATTATTATTATTATTATTATTATTATTATTATTATTATTATTATTATTATTATTAGTATTATTATTGTTTGGATTAAGGTAAACCCACTTTTAAAATGGTGTGTAATCTAGGTTAGACACATCAAGGTGTTTGAGTCTCCCTGGAAGATATGATATAAAGGAGAGAATAAAAGGATATAGATGAGAAACCAACCCTGGGCACAAGGAGACATGTGTCCCCAAACGATATTTCCTAACATGACCAACATTATCTAAATATCGAATGAACCAAAAATAGATAAGGTCATACCCCAACCATAGAAAATTATGGAGCAAAACTAATCAAAACCAACACAAATAGTTAGAATGAGCAATAAAGTCAAAATGGGAGTGAAAGGATAATAACCCATCTAGGGGAAGAAAATAAAACTCACCAACCTAGATTACTGATCAAGAAAGTAAGATATCACTCTTAATTTAAGCAAGAGAAAAAACTTGCATTCAAAAACTCAAGTCCTCAAAAGATGGTCAAAAATAATGGTAACAACCAAAAGAAATATTGGGAGAGTAGTTGGATTAAAGGTTTCAAATTATCCCAATCCCCATCCAAAAAATGTATCTACAATGTAAAATTAATGGTTAGTCTGTAACATCATTTAGTACCTAGCATGGATCCTCAATTAGAACACAAAAACTTAAGGAAAATTTCACACCTTTAGATTCTAACAAGGTCCTCCTAAGAACATAAAATGGTTGTTGGAATGGAAAAAAAATAGCATGAAAATTGAGTCATGCCCTTATACATCCATAGAAACTATCTAAGTGTTAAAATATTTGTTTAAGAATGCATCCAATATTCCAAAACTCTTGGAGGGGTGTTTCTTCCTCTTGTTTTTACTTTCCCTTGGATCAACTTTTCTCACCATCATATTTTTTTTATGATGATGGAAATTTTTGGCCAGTGTATCCATTTACATTGATAATGGGGGAGCGAGATCCTCTAATAGAATAGTAGGATTTTTATAATAGGTCAAAAAAACTTCCAATATGGATTTAATATTATTGAATAACTTTAGTTTTTCCTATTTCCAAGGAAGTTTTTCCTTTATTACTAGAGTTATACCTTCCTTCTAAAATATGATTATTAGGGGGTATGATAACATAACCAAATGGGAATAAGACTTCCATATTATTGTTCCTATTAACTCCTTCACCAGAACCTTAAAATCTTTTCCCCTCCTCCTTGATGTCTTCTTTATGACTCAATTGTGCTTCAATCATCAAATTTCACTTGCCTTGAACTTTTTCCCCTCATCCCTTCATATCAGGGGGAGAATCAATTTTTTCCTAGCACGAAATGTGATGTTCTGTCATCTAACTTACTTTAGCTATACTAAAATTATTTTTGGCTAAGGAAAACACTAATTTTGGGTCATTTGAACCTTCCTCAGTAACCTTTAATGATCTAATGTCACTCATATATTGCTAGTTTTACTTGTTATCTTCACACTCATGGTCGAAAATATGGTAGATGGGACAAATTTCATTTTCTCTTTCAATCACTGTGTTCTAAATTTGAGCACCCAATTTAGATTTCAACATAATAAAACTAGGTAAATATCTATATATATCCACATTGTTTCATACTATGGGAAAAACCACCCTACTCTTAGCCCTGGTGATAAAGTCAATAGCAATAAGGGATCCAATAACTCTTGTTATTCCCGATAATATATTTTCATTTCAAAAATCAATTAGAAAAAAATGGAGTTTAAGGTAGAGTGGAGTAACCCTACATTATTCCTTAAAGAAATCAAACTTGAGTTTCATTTTTTCAAATTAGAAAATACATAGGGAGAGACCAAAAATCTCCTTTGATAATTCAACTACAATATTATTTATTTGAAAAGGAAAAAAACGTGAAGCCATTAGCCATAGTTGTTATCTCCACATGTCCTCTTTTTTTCCACTTTATTTTAAACCAATCCGTCACAATAGCTAAAGGGGCCTTGAATCCATTAAAATTTATAATAAGATAATTTTGGAACTCATTTTTAGCTTGGTCATTATCTTTATCAGGGATCTCCAAAGGAATAATCTCACATATTCCATTCTTAGGATGTGATGTTCATTTTACCAAATCAGCCCCTGAAGGACCATTATCATTAACCTTTATACAAGTAAAATATTTCTCAGCTAACATCATATATTGGTTCAATTGGGAGATCCCCTCTAGTGCATAGCTACTCCTATCTTCTTCATCACCCACACATTCCCCTATTTTAATCATTATAAGCATTGTTAATGTATGTTAATTATGCTCTATTGCTTCTTATTTTCATTTTTATCAAAGTAAAGTGCACTCTAGGTCGATTCAGGATAGCAACCACATGCATGTTCAAATATTTTACTTTCTTAGTTTTATTGGTTTCATGATCTTATCTCTATCTACTACTACAAGAATGGTTAAACACATCAATCACCTATACAAATTACATAGCTCTAAATGTGCTCATCCAGTCAAAGGAATTTTAATGATAATTGGCTTGGCAAAAATTGACCCCAACATTTTATGCTTCTTTTGACTGGATTGGTAAAAATTGACCGCAACATTTTTGAAAGGGATAATCCTCTGGGTGAATTAAGCAGCAAAATATTGGTTGAAAATCACAATACTTCATTTTTGTGGTATATTTTGATTTTCACGGAGTTGTTATAATTATAAAAATGATAGTGTCATATTTATTTTCATTTTATGATGACAATGTTGATAGAATTTATGTCCAATAATATGGTTCTAACCAATTTTTTGAAACTATCTAGCCTTTTACTGATTTTTGTAAGATAATATTGAGGTAAAATTTTGTGAGTAACATAACCCATTTTGGAATATGACCATAGGATATGTGGTTTTGACATGAGAAACATTAGAGGATATAATTTTTTAATGACTCATCTCTCATTATTAGTCATATAGCGTCAAAGCTTGTAATTACCAAATAAAAGTGCCAAACAATGTTTTTACATTGTTGGATAATTTCATTCATACTCAAAAAGTGTATAATTTATCTACTAAATAGACTACTCTTTATGTTTATGATTGTGTTGTGCCAAGATTCAACTGAGTGCATGTTCTATCATTGAGAGGTAAAGGAAAATTAAATTTTTAGGTGTTGGTGGTCCCAGTTTGGGTTACTTTAGAAGGTAATATTTGAGTGTGTCAAGGATTTATTGATATGTGATATCCCATTCAAATTTTATATCCTTATTAAGTTATTTGGTGAATGATTGAGTCTTATCTACTAGTTATGACACAAAGCAACATATTTCTTGAATCTTGTCTAGTAGGGAGCGAAGCTACTTTATGTTAAGAAATAGAGGCATGCCTATTATAGGGACTATTTTAGATAATATGGACTTATCCATAGTCTAAAATTTTGAAAAATATCAAAAATAAATTGGACTATATCAAGATTAAATTTGACTGTATCAAGAATAATTTAGATTTATTACAAATAAATCACATCTATCTAATGTATTTGTAATAAGTTAAAGTTATTTAAAATGATAAAAAATAATTAATAGTTAAAAACTATCATAAATAAATTAGACTTCATCAAGAATTACTTAGAATTATTAAAAACAAATCACATCTATCTGATATATTTATAATAAGTCCAAATTATTTGAAATAATAAAAAACTAGTTGAACTTATTATAAATAAATCACATCTATCTAATTGTGCAAAATAGTGAAAAGTCCCATGGTCTTTCTAATATTTTTGATCAAATTTATATGACCATTCAAACTCATTCATAGACCATGCATTTATAGATAATAATCATGGGTGGTTTATTTCTTAAAGAAAAATAATTCATACATAAATTAGGCACTGAATCAATATGTGATTTAAGTCACCTAGGATGACTTGGATGCTACATGTCAATAGTTTATGGGATTATGAACTATCCATTTTATCTAAATCAAGTGATGTTCCCATGACCATCAATGTTTATATCCTATTTTTTTACATTCCACATATTGATCATGTGTTTTATATTATTATATTATAATATAATCTCCCACATAGTTGATTTGTCACAACCTTGTGTGATTTTATTTTTTAGGACTTTTGTTTGGACTGGTCATCCTTCATCCTAGTCAAGTTGCTGAGATTATGCCATATGTTGGTGTAATCTTGAGAGTTTGTACAAAGTTTAATTTCAAAAACTAAAAATCCAAATAACAATTGTTGATACATAAATGTTGAAGAACAAATCTTGATGTGCAAGTGGGACATTCTGAGGAGTAAACCTTGAAGACCTTTTCACAACCATGATAATGTCAATGTGTATTTTTTAATCCACAAAAGTTGAAGTGTAAATTTTGGTGTGCAAATTGTGGAGACCATTTGGCCAAGACCATTTTGAAGGATGCAAAATGTGAAGTTTGATTTGAAAAAATAAAGAGGTTTTCATGATTTGTAAAATGTGATCTAGCTATTTGGAATACACAAAAGCCAAAGACCATTTTGAATCATAAAAATTCTATCTAGATTGTCCAATAGTAAAATGCCATTAAATAGATGCATAATTATCAAACTACTAAATTATCATCATACAATATATAAAAATCAAACGTCAAAGTGTAATTTCCAAGACCCAAAATGTAAAGTGCCACTAGAAATAAATATAAATAAATAAAATAGTAAAAAACATTATAGTTCCTAAAAAAAGGACTAAATTTTAAAAAAAAACATTTATATTTCTCATTCCAAAATCACTAAAACAATATTTAAAATTTCCCAATCCTTTTATCACTATTTTTTATAGTGCATAGTGGGAGGATGCATGCAAACTATTTGTTACAATGCCTTTCAAAAAATTAGTGAGAATAAGTGTGCGACCTCTACAAATTTTATTTGGTTTCAAAGTGTATATGATATTATCTATGAATATGGATGGTAAATATGTGTCAATTGGGTCTGGATTCCATTTCTTGTCCAAACAACCTAAATAAATTTATGCTTCTTCTGAATCTTTTTTCCCTATTGAACTATGTTGAACCAAGCTACATTGACCCTTCATTATATATATATATATATATATATATATATATATATATATATATATATATATATCTTTTTTTGTAGTATCTTAATATTGATTTTTGATCTATCAAACCATATTGTGTAGTCCAATCTTGTAGAACCATCAGATTTAAGAAACAACATATCTCTGA
The DNA here is from genome assembly GCA_037957365.1 of Torreya grandis. Classification (NCBI taxonomy): domain Eukaryota; kingdom Viridiplantae; phylum Streptophyta; class Pinopsida; order Cupressales; family Taxaceae; genus Torreya; species Torreya grandis. Next base: position 946,268 of record JARHVA010002011.1, on the reverse strand, counting down.
TTTACACATCTTGAGCTAAATAAAATGTATTTTTTTCTTCTACCTCTTGGACAAAAAATTCTTATACATTCAACTTCAAAAGGTAACATGTCTTTTTTCATTGTGTTGTGGATGTTTTTGACGTAATATGATAGATCCTTCCAATTACTATTTTAGGCAAAACAAAATTCATTGAATTGTTGTACATAATTAGTCAATTTATATTTAATTTCTTTTTCACTCTTTTTTCTACTTATATTTATGAATTTTTCAATAATGGAATCTTGACACATTTCACTATTTTTCAAGTCTTTGAAACATATTTTTGTTAGATTATCTTTTGGAACATTTGGATAACCATTTTATTTTTTTTCCCATAATATAATTGGAGGGGACTAGTTTATATCTCTTATAGAGGTTTTTCAATGCATAGTGGGTTGAACTTACTCCATGCATAGAAGAAAGTATTGACCTTTTGTCAGTCCTACTATTTCATTTCTTCCCTTTAGCTAGTAACTATTAACATATTCTTTGAAGTCCACTACCTCTTCAATAAATTATGATTTGAAGTTTTTTGTATATTCACATTTCCTATAATGTCCATAATATTTACCACATTCCATATATCTTTCCTCTTTATTCATTCAAAAAGGTTTCCAAATGTGTCGTTGATGTCCTCATAGGTATGTATTTCAAGGACAAATATAACCTCCACATCAAGTAAAATACCTTTGTAAATAATAAGAGATAAATATTTCAACAAATGCCTATATAGAAAAACATGATTTCAGGAATTTATAAATGTAATATTAATTCCCTATAAGGTTTGATGGTTTTTAAATATAATTATGTAAAGAATTACATGATCATATTATCCAATAAAAATTGTTTAGTTTAATATATAGCTTTAAAATAAGTTTCTTGAAGGCACCAATTTATTGTCCTTCTTTTTGTATTACTTAAATTTAGGGTAGCAATTGTTAGACAAAAGTTCATCATACAATGGATATTTCAAGGATCCAGGTTTATATTGTAAAGATCCATAAGTATCTTGCATTATTGTTTCTATATCCTTGAATAACTTATTCAATGAGGTGATAGTAATATTAGACCCTCCGTGAATTTATGATTAAAAAAGTTCCCATGTCTGCCTGCACCATGACCATTTGTTATAATCCCTACCATTGATAACTCTAATATTTTGTCGGTAATTAATTTAATTTATATAACTATCTCAACATAAATGTTTTTTGATGTTCCACCTTACCATGAATGACACTCAAGCATTCTTTACGGTATTGATTTGACATTAATTTATGTGTGTAATATACTTATCTTACAAATTATATCTAATTTGAGTACATCATGAATTATTAATCGATATGATCTTTTAGATCTCTAGAGAGGGACCGAGAGCATTTTTGTTGAGTCAATAAGATACATGTTTTTCACCTAGTGAAGTCATTAGACATGGCAATGGTCACATCATGAAATTAGTTCTCCACATGTTATTGAATTTTGGCTAAGATATTGGCTCATATTCACTATCTTTTAATTGTGCATTGATGTGGTGCCTCGTATATTCTTGAGTAAATGATGTTGGAATATTTCTAACATTTTATTATGAGTCATCTATATCTATCTGACATGTTAGTTGTAGAGAAACATCTGTAAAATCATCCACCAATTGGTCCAATAAATCTTTCGTTAGGACTATCTTCTGTTTTATACCTTTTGTCAAAACATCCCTATATGGAATGCATTTCATTCCCCATTGTTGTGACAATTTTTAATGTGAAAAAACTAATCTTCAATCCATGTATTTTAAGCCAAGATTCCAAATAGATCTTTGTACCCTAAAAATCAATGGTAGTTTTGTTTTTATTTTTGTTAAATAAACGAGTAGAAAGGGCATCAAGATATTTTTCCTCCTATCTATTGTGCTGGAATCAAATAACTTTATCCTTGCAGATTTTAGCATCTCAAATGACAATCATAATTGAAAACATTTTTTGGTAAAACATTTATCATCATACATTGTTGAAATCTCACTTTACTTGGATGAGTGAAGTGTTTTGTTGATTTATTTTTGGACCAAGTATTTTTATCAAGGATTTAAATTTTTAAGATGGCTTTACACTATGAATTTCAATAAAGGAGTGAATTAATTATCCACATCTCTAAAATTTCCAATTTAGTTATCCTTTGGTGTCATGAATGGTAAATTGATTGCTCTACGAGTCTTAGTGTCCACTATTTTTTTGGAAGGACATCTAATGATAGATTTTTATGTTACCTTCGTGATACAACTCTCACAATGTTGTATAAGTTTCTTTATGTAAATTCCGAATTCATTTCCTAACATTGGGATAGGAATGCAACCAAAAATCTCCCCTAGTTGTGCAAATTCAACATAACCAGAAGCAATTTTTTCATCATTTAAAAGAGCTATACCTTTGATTAATAAACGTACCCTTATCCCAATAAAATATTCCTTACGATTTGAAACATGGTAGGTTCATCGATATATCAAAAAACTAAATCCAATCAAGGCTCTTATTCTTGGAATGGTTGTATATATAGAACTAAACTTAAATTATTTTGTATTTTTACATGTCATTGTCTATAGAATTTTTTTTTTATGTGTTACATCATTTTTGTGCTTTGAATAGTAAAAATATCAACTAAATACCCCACATTATCCATAAAATTTGTAGGAAATGGAAGTATTAGATTCAGATCAAAAGCTTTAGTCACATTAGCACTTACACATTTAATAGGTATTTCCTCATTGTGGCATGTAGCAGTAATATTTATGGGTTCCAAAGATTCAAGATCTATACCTACCACTTTTTTTATTATTCCCTCACCAATGACCTTACCATTATTTATGAGAAAAGCATAGTATCCACATTGGAAATCCATTGACATATGATTTTTTGGACTAAACATTTAGAAAACACATGAGAAGTGTTGTTAATCAAGTTATTTATAAAATTAGTACAATTTATACATATATTTAGGAGATAAATCTATATTTATACCATAACATAAGCATTGACATATGTTAAAACCTAATTTTTAAAAAAATGTAATGTATAACATTTTTGTAACAACATAGTTTATGTCAATCCAAAAAATTAATAGTTTTTAATATCATATGCTGCATACTAAAATTCTAATTTCATCCTACTTTGAAGGTATCTCCTAGGAGATACATTTCAAACATGCATAAGACCATAATAGCCATGTAGAGAAAAATAGCTAATTAAGCTAATATTCAACCACATATTTTCATAGCATATAGAATGATACTGATCAATGGGGGTTTTGAATAAAATTATGGAAAATGATTAGATTTTTATTTTTTTGGATCCTTATGTGATTTTAACCTCTATTTTTGACCTAAATTTTTTAAGGTGTCTCTTAGGAGATACCTTTCTAACATGCATATGGGTACCCTTAAAGGTTTGAAGGCATTATTGGGTGATATCATGAAGGTCTTTATAATACCTTAAAGGTTACCAATGTCATTAAACTTAAGACTTAATTTTTAAGTAGTCGAGGAAATGTGGCATGCACCTACAAACCCATAACATTTCAACACTTGAAAAATATTTAAAGTTCACTAGGGAACTGATTTTCCATGATTATGCCTAGTGTCACCATCTTATTTACCAAGAGATTAATAGATTGATCTTAATGTAGTAAATCATTGGCAAAATGGGAAATTAATATCATTCCAAATTTCATCATCCCAATCATCCAAATAATTACTCAAGAAAGGTATTGTATGAAATCTCTTGGGAAAGTAACATAGTGCAGTCCTACAAGGTGGTACCATCTTATGAGTTCAGTGCGACCCGAGTGTGACCATCTCATGAGTCTAATGTGATCAAAATTTCACCATCCCATGATTTTTATGTGATAAAAGTGTCACCATCCTATGATTTAGGTTATATTCAAATATAAGAAATAAAAGTCATCCACCAAAGCCATTAACACCATTAATTCACATGAATTGAATAGCCTTATAGGTAAATACACTGAATCTAAAGGAAATATATGAAATATGTAGATATAATTACACTCATATTTCCATAAAACAAAAAATAACAATCCAAAATTTGATACCTCATGAACACGAAGTTTCATAGCCACATAATCATGGCTTCCTCATCTCAAAGTTCACCTCTTCCATCTATGTATTCAATTGTAGGAACAATAGAATATATAGACATAGTGTTTGATGAAGTGGTCCTCAAACATGATTTTAATAACTTATATTATATTTGGGAAGAAGATAAAAAATCTAAAACTTTCACTATGGAAGACCAACTCTCTACATTCTCACAAAGGTACTAGGATGACCTATTGGCAATCAAAGCATAGGGTCCGCATAACATTGCAGCTAATCATGAGGTAATGCCATGCATTGACTTATTATTTGATTTATTTATAAATGGAAATATTTCTATAAAATATTATAATTTCACCAAAATAACACACCAATGGCCCACCTTAGTGTTAGAGTATTTGCAAGGTATTATAGGCTACATGCCGCTAAGATGTCATACAATCAAACTCTAGTAAATACCTGGATGCTTTCAAATAATGTAGCCACAAAGATATAATAATGGGCCCATGACCCCAATACATTTTCAATCAAAGTCCTTATTTATGTTATCCCATTATCTACTTTCTAACTTGGAGTTATAATTTCCATGACTATATTAAATAGAATTTATGGTTTCCTTGGAATGAATTATGTTATTGAGGTGGCAATTCCCCTACTCTAACTTATTCTCACCTCAAAAAGGATACTTTCCATAGGGGAAATAATCAGTAAAATATCCATTCTAAACAACTCTTTAGATCATAATTCCCTAATGATGTCCTATTTGGTGGATGTTATAACTAAAAACATCCATGCATCCTTCAACAAACCTTGGGAGATTTCTGAAGAGTACCCTATGATCAAGATATATAAAAGGTATAACACCCTCCACATTCACAAGTTTAGAAGGAATATGACCAAGATTACAGAGACCTTATACCCACTAGTATATCAATCCATCTATGGTAAAATTATTTCCAAGATATTAGATCAAACCAAAAAGAGCATTGGTAAGAAGGGTGATTATTGGCTCTATCTAGATTGCACCATAATCAAGATAGAGGGGAACAAATCCTAACCTATGTATCTACTTATCTTGGTCCCAAACAAAGCTATAGAACAATAAATTATTTCCTAATTAGATGACTCAATGGTTGTTTAACTAACAAATAAGAGCCAGGGAGTTGTGCACGTAACTCCCCTTTGTGTTGTCAAGATTCAAGACACCAAATTATAACATTTCCAATTCGTGAGAAAACCTAAATAAATTATGATATTAAATAGGAACCTTATAGATAATAGGACCCTAGGGAGAATGTGAGGAGACACTTAAAGGAACTAAAGGAAGGGGAAATATCAACTAGGGGCACATCCACACTTGGCATGATGAGATGTTTATGAATGCTTTAAATGATGTTGAGGTGCATGCTAGGATGAAAAAGGATATGATGTCAATGTATCAAGTTATAGTTATGTTTTCACATTATTAATACCAATGTAAATATTTTTGTAAATTATATTATGTTAATTATCTATATTCTAGTCAGCTCAATATATATTGTGATTCACAATATATTTATATTTTAGTGTGTCGTTAGTACTTGTTAGTTTACATAAGATTTAGGTGAAAGTTTTTATGGATATATCATCCTCAATATAGGAATGTCATTTCCTATACATTTGTTCTCCATATGGTTTGTAACAATGTAGTAGAAATAATATAGTGTGGTTTATATCTCTCTATATCTATTCAGCTCTGTATGGATTAAAATATTGTTTTAGATATTTGTTTTTACAATATTGGTATTAGAGTAGGTTAGTGTAAAGGCTGTGAAATTCATCAATAGCTATAGGTTAGATCTCTACAATTATTAATAATGAATTTCTCATAAATCTAACCATTTTGATGTAGAACATTGAATATGGAGATGAAAAAAACATGATCGATGGTGCATAGTAGAATTAAATAACACCTCCTTTAATTTGCAAATTAGATTAGTCAAAAGGGCCTTCCATGAGTCATGTATAATTATGATTATTATTTTGTTATACAATTTTTTTTTCCAATGATCTAATACCACCTACCATTAATTCTATCTTGGATGCAATATTCAAAATAATTAATGGAAGAGTGGTTTGGTTGTTTTAGAATATCTAATCAAAACCTATAGTTCTATCATAAGAATCATAGACTCTACACAAATCCATTGTATCTATCTAAAATCATTTGTTCCTTGCTCATGGTCAATGCTTTAAATCCAGGTGCTTTAGATTTATGTCTATGATCTCACCATTTCCCTTACCAGTTAAGGCATTTGTATTCACCAGCTCTATCTCCAATTTCATTCATATGGTCCATGTAATGATTCCCTTGAACAACAAGATTTATGACATCCTTGTTTCTGTGCATATTATAGATAGATTATTTATGCACATTGTTGATCTATGGTCTATTATGCTATTCATTTGGAATGCAATTTTAATGACTTGTACCAATTTGTAGTTCCCTCATATCTTATTTTTATGATTTCTTTTATTATTGTGTATCTATAGTGATTAATCATCAAGACCAACTCATGCTGGAACTCAAAATCACTCTATAAATTCTACCTACAAATAATTAATGACAATGGTTATTCTAGGTCGGTAGTGTTTTATTTGGAGTCATGTAGATTATTTTTTTGTATTATGTTTTATTTAATTACGTGTATGTTAAGAATTAATTTTAAAAGTATAAGTCAAGTTTTAAATAATGTATAGGTTTATATGGATATTTTTAAGTAAGTAATATTTGGAATGATCAAATATCTAATCAATATGGTTAGTGTATTTTTTGTACGGGATATTATAGTTTAAAGTTTTTTATTATTAGGTCCATATGTCATTAATTCAAATTAAAATTTTCAAAATTTTTGTGTCAAAAATTGAAAAATTTCAAAATTGTCAAAGAGTCATTAAAAAAAAAATTCAAAAGCCTCATGTTTATCAAGAATCCTATTTTTAAGTTAAGAGTATGTCAATCCAAAATCAAAAGTGTCTATGTCTTGAAAAATTCAAATTTGTTTAGGCTTAAAGAGTTATTGTCAAAAATTGTAAAATATAAAAATATTTATTCTACGGATGCATTTTCACTTCTATTCAATGTTTAGATTGTGGGAGGAATCTTTCCTCAACTGAGCTTCATCAACACATCAAGATAAGTAAGTTTCAAACACTGGAGGCTAGAGGATAGTAGAGGATGGAGGATTTTTACACCTCATTAGCCACTAGAAATGGGGCTACTTTTCAATTTAGTTATATTTTTTTAGTTATGTGGTGTGTTTATTTTAAACATGGTATGTTGTGAATAAGAATAGATTTCTTATGCATGTTCACTTTTTTCATAAGTGAACTATATATTCCTATGTAACCTTTCTAAAATGTGAAAATGATGAGATATAATAGAATCTATAATACACATTGTGATGTGGTTTATGGTAATCCACTTTTAAAATCATTTCTTTGTCATTTTTTAGTTAGCAACTTGTAAAACCACTATTTTAGTTGTTGGTTCACCATTTATAAAACCATTAGGTATTGTTCTGTAATTTTTAGTTAGCCACTTGTAAAACCAATTTTTTGGTTGTTGGTCAACCATTTGTAAAACCATCATGTAAGATTTTTGATTTTCATATGAGAATCACTAGGTCATGAGTATAGGTGAAGATATGGTATGTTAATTTTCCCAATGTTCACATTAAAGGGGTGTAGGATAGGATTAATAATGTTCACAAGGTGGTGAATGTTAAGGTATAGTTTTGTGTTCACATTATTAATACCATTATAAATATTGTTGTTAATAATATTACATTAGTAGTTTATATTTTAGTTAGCCAAATATATTATGAGTCACAATATATGCATATTTTAGTGTGTTATTAGTATTTATTAGTATACAAAATATTTGGGTGATAGTTTGTAGGTATATACCATCCTAAATATAAGAGTGTCATTTATTGTAGGGTTTCACTCCATATGGTTTATAATAATGTATAAAAGATAATAAAGTGTGTTTTATTTCTCTATATATCGATTCGGCTCTACATAGATTAAAATATTATTTCATCTCTTTGTTTTTCCAACACAATGGTGGTAGCCAAGCACATACAGTATAATACTAAAACCACTAAAGAGAAGGCCAACAAGACTAAAAATGAGCACTAGGTTTTGAAGCATCCAAAGGGGAACCTTTCACAAATAGGAACACAAGATCAAGGACCCCCTTATACATCTCATAATTCCTTTCCACCTTCCATTTCCATCATAACAAATATTGTAGTGGTAACCATTCTTTCTCACTATTTTTAGCACAAGGCACCACAAATGCCATGGGTAGTGGTGGAGTTTTCCCTATGTTATTTCTTCCTCCACTCACCATAGTTCATGAATTTCATCTTCCTTCTTTCCTCTCCTCAGTCAATTCTCCTCTTCCACCGTCACCTCTAATTCATGTAGCATCCACCACTGTGGGAACTAGTGGAGCCTTCTCTAGGTTTCCCTTTCCTCCACTCACCATAGTATAGGAAGTTCCTATTTCTTCCTTTGTCACTATAGATATTAGTTTATGTCCATCCATTGTCTCCTCATCTCCACCAAATATCACTTTTGTTTCATAAATTATTGCTCCACTTCCCTCCACAAAAACTTTTACCCCCACCATGGAGTGTATTGTTTACAAAAGTAAACCCAAGACTCATCTAACCTCACCACATTGTGTACTTATCCAAGAGGTTCCTAATGATGGGTTAAATGGATCCTTGAAATGAGGGAAGGGTTCTATAATAATAGTTTTATAGAGTTATTAAATAGTGACAAGGAAGTGAAGAAATTTCCCTTAGATGAAGGATGATCAGAAGGTGAATCTAAGAGATCACTCTCAGTATCTATTAGTGATCCTTTTGAGAGTGATCTTAAGGATAAATACTTGAAAAATAAGAGGCCAATTCAATGGGTACAAAGATCTCGGAGACTATTTTAGTTTCCATCAAGATACTTCTAAAAGAGGGAAACACAAAAGATGAAGAATATTCAAGACCCATGGCTTACACAAGTGGATAATCAGTGATAGTATCTCTGTATCCTTCATCCCACTAGACAATAATGATAACTACCATAATATTTCCTTGAGTTACTTATGTACAACATGTAAGCACCTTATCCAACTATTCTTTATCCTTGGCTTCTATAATTTCTATTACAATGGAAACCAATATTGTTGCTCCTTCTCATTCATTAAATTATTTAAATGACATTCATGTTGGTCCATTCCATAATTCACCTAATGCCACTACTGTTAGGCTTGCATTTTATTAAGACAGTAATTTCTTACAAATTTACATCAATAATGACTCCACATACTACTACTTTAGTATAACTAACCCTCCCCAACAACATAAACAAGTCCCATTTGAGAGACTAGTCTCATCCTCCATTTTTGGTTCACATGTTTCTGCATATCAAAAATCCACCCAAATTTGGATTCCATTAACCCAGCCTAATCACACCTATAATGCTATGTTGACCACCCAAAAGGAGCTAGAAAAGGTTAATTTGATTATAGATATAATGGCCCCTAAAAAGGTCAATAGTTAAAGGTAGGAAATCCCACCTTTCCCATAAACAGGACCCTCTTCACCTAATCCCATGCTCCCTTAGGTAAATCCTCAATCCTTCACTCTAGTAGAGACTATAAAGACCACTAACTAGTCAATAACCTTAAACATAAGAAAATGGCTGCAAAAGATATAACAAGTAGAATAGGGTAGGAAAAATCTAGCAATTGTTGAGTAATTGGTGGTCAAGTTCCATTTTGACCAGGATAAGAAGAACATGATGAGGTTAAAAAGGAATACCTTCATTTTATAATAGATGGAGTTGGAATTGGAATAAACAGAAAATATCTTATCTCTGTCTAAAAGGAGAAAAGTACATCCCTTTGATGTGAGCTCTCTACCCAGGGAGGATCCCTATACCTTTATGTATTATTTAGGAGGTGATAAAGGAAATGTTTAAAATATATGGTCAAGCCACAAAATAATTGCAATGAAGAACCACCATAAAACCCTTGGTTGGCATCATTAACAATGTACATTGTATGGCTAGGAATCTATACATTATCATCTAATTAATTAGAGCTATAAAAGGGGATTCACAACCTCGATGGGGAAATGTATATACAGAGGTAGATAAGATGAATAACATGGATGCTAAACTATATTTTTTAAGTGTAGTAGTTAGGAAAAAATCTTATGCCCATTTGGACCTGATATCATCCTTTGATGTTGCCTAAGCATAAAATTATGTAGGTACCAAGAGAGACACCTTAATTAAATGGCACCAAGACATGAAGTATTTGGTCCTAAATTTAAATAGTCAGGAGATGCATTTTATGGATATTTTGGGAGAGATAAGGATCAATAATGTAGTCACACCACATAGAGATTTGGTATATGAATCCATTATTGAAGACCTTTAAATATCTATCAATAGTTTTAGAGCATAGATAAAGGGGACTATATATAGAACATTTGATGAAGTGGAAAAACTAGTGAGTTTTAATAGAGTAAGGGTTATGAGTGAAGAAACCATTTACATAGAGGTTGAGGCATCACTAATGATACATAAAATTTTGATGGATAAGATTCCTCAACTTTTCAAAATACCCCTATTATACTTCAAGGTAGTTGAAATTGACTTCTAGGGTAGCCTTACTCTCTACCTCCAAATCTAAATGAGCAAGAAGGCCATAAAATCCATGGTCACCCCACGAAAAATTGTAGTTAAAAATGTTGCTCCAAATATGAATCATATTCTAGTTGTAATGGTCCCCTTAAAGATAATCCACACTATGAAAATGACTTTAGCTACAAAGATAATGATTTAATTTACAACTGCAATAGTTATAGTAGTCAGTAGTGCACAAGTGTGATGAATTACATTTACCACCTCATAAGGATCCCCTCTGATAATTATAATCCTTTTTTAGGAATATTTCCTATTGTAACTTTTTTTATCTCTAACGCTATGTTTAGTGTTACTTTATTTTTTCTTGAGAGATGAGGTAGGCCCCATTCTAAGCCTATACAAAGTGTATCAACCTCTCTAATCATAGAGGAGAAATTTTTACATAAAACATAGATAGAAAATCCTTTGCAGTGTTCTTCAACTTTATGTTATATTGTGTTATGTTTCATTTCTTATCATTAATCTAGTATATTAGTTGTTTGATATATGCAATAGCAGTTAAAAAAGTTTTATTGTGAGTTACTAAAGTAATGTTAATAAATAATGTGTCATAGCAGTTCTAGTTGATAGATCTAAATGACTATTTTTGGAATAAGATATTGTTAAGATAATTTAGAATTTGGGAGATACCTTAAAGTACATTGTAATACCTTCAAGAGTACCCTTTTACATGTTTGAAAGGTATTGCCTAGGAGATACCTTCAAATTACCCTTGAATGTGCTACAATGTACTTGATGGTTTCTCTTAGCAGATACATTGAATATGCATAAAATTATAATTTGTTGTCAATATGTCTCTTGTAACATATGTTGAAGGGCCTTATAGTACATTCGAGGGGTTTCCTAGTATCTACCTTGAACATGTACATGATTTGGATTTTATTTTAAAGTATCTCCTAATATACACATTAAAGGGCCTTGAAAAACTTTTAAGGTTAACCTTATCCATGTTTTAAATTTATCTCTTATGAGATACTTTCAATGTACCCTTGAAGGTAATAAAATTACCTTCAAGGTATCTTCTAGGAGATACTTTGAAGGGTATTGTATTACCTTCAACAGTTCTCCTAGTAGATAGCTTGAACATGCACATGATTAGAATTTTATTCCAAGGTATATCCTATGGTATACCTTAAAGGGCCTTTAAATACCATTAATATTTATTTCAAAGGTTATTACAATGGATTTGATATATCCATGGCATGTGGGGGATAGTCGAGTTACGACAATATGAGTGAATGTGTAGAGATATTTTAAAATAATAAATAAAACACCTTTTGAAGTGGAAATACATTTTATATTCATCAATGGTGAATTGATTATTTTAAGAGTTATTTTAACACTAATTCACAAGGCATTTCATGATCATAACCTATTATCTTAATATTTTATTCTATAATAGGTAGTGTTGTTATATGATAGTAGGTTCAAATCATATCTAGGGAAGAGGCACACTAGATCAAAAGGACCCTACATTATTTAATAAGTATCATAGTAGGGTACCATTGTGCTAAAATATTTATAGTAAACCATATGGCCAAGATGTATAAATCACTATATTCTTAATCATTACTTCCATTAATCTCACATCACAACATCCAAGAATAGAAAATGTTTGAAGACTAAATCCTTAAAAAAAACATTCAAAAAAAATGTCTGAATAGAAACTCCAAATTTAAAGTTCCATTATAAAAATATTGGAAAAAAAAAAACTTTATAATATTATTTGACCAAAATTTCTAATGAACATGTCTTGAACAAAAACACTAAAGCACAAGGTTTTTTTAAAGATTTTTCATGTAAAAACCATGAATTGTAAACTTTTTGAAAAAGAGGTTTAGACCAAAGTGTCCGATAAATAAGTGCCAAAAACTTTCCTTGATCAATCAAAATCTAAACTTAATGTTCAAAAAAAATCTTGAACTAAATAGTTCTAAATAAAACTAAGTCCCAAAACTTGCATAGTATAAATTATTAAATACATTTAATAATTTATTCTGAAATTTAAAATATCATTATTTTTACTTGCTAAAGAATTGAATAATGGATAAATCTAGTAAAAAATGTACATCAAGCTGAAATTAAGCTCAAAAAGGTAGTGGGAAAAAGATAGGTAATATTTAAGGACTACTAATAGTCATGTAAGATTATCAATGACATGGCATTTCAAAAGATTGTAGCTTGTTCAAGGTAGATTGATTTAGGATGTGACAATTGGATTCAATAAACAAAATCGATACATGAATTGACATAGGGTCACATCAAACACGTGTTATGAGGTAATTTAAATATTTGGGAGACAAAGAAGGTCACTATCGAAGCCAAAATATTAAAGATGAGAAAGAGCATTGATACACAGTTAGTTAGTGCATTTAAAGAGGTTGGTAAGAGTAAATTAGATGACAAAATCCATAATATAAAGGAGATGAACAATACCAAAACACTATAGAATTAAAAAATAAGAGTATTCTATTATATGATCTCAATATACTCTAGTTCAAAAAAATTGAGACCCATATTTTGGTAGAATAATTCAATAAAACAACATAGATTATATATTTAGTCATGGATAGGATAAATTTGTTGATCCCACTCACAAATTTGTATAAGGGAAAAATGATGATTGGCATAAGTCTTCAAAAAACAAAATTCAATAACCTATATCCATTCAAATTTATGGAAATGGTTGAAGTTACTCTCTTCACCCCATTAACGCAACCAAGTGCATAATCAAGAGCTCTTATATTTCAACATCTACTTCAGGGTTCTGATGTAGAGGGGATAATCAAGTTACTTACACTTAGGTAACTGGATGAGGTCATGCATAACTTTTTAAGTAGATATAACTAGGGGATATTCATTTGTCCCAAGATATCATCATTTGAATCAATGTGCAGACCATGGTGAGAGTCACAAGCCTCCCAAATCATGGAAAATATTTATTACCATACAAGTTCACGACACCACCAATTTATTAATTTATTTGGGAGAAGTTTCCCACTAGGGTAGGTAGAGGAACCCCAATTTATTCCATTGAGGACATTGTAATGCACATTCTGGTTGATTGTATTACAAAGAGGTTTTGGAAGATAATAAAAAAGGCCAATTAGGAAATAAAATGAGTAATTAAAACTGTGTATCACATGATAGACTTGAATTAGAACTTTAGTTGGCCTTAAATTACTTTCAAGTATATCCCAAAATTGATAATGTACTTTTAGGTAGATCCCAAAATTTTCAATATCATATTCTAGTTTAGTTGTTATAATTCACCCAATGGAAGTCCTCACTATCTCAAGCTAATGTTACTATGAAATTTTGACCTACTAATTCCCTTGAAAGCATCATTTGGACTAATATAGGGAAATATTATGAAAAATTGGGTTATTTTAACACATGATGGCTTGAGGCTCTAGCTTTCATCAGGTCATACCCTCAAATTTTAGAAGATGTCATATAATATTTGGGGTTGCATGCATTGGTAATTAAGTTGTATAATGGTATTCAAATCAAGGTTCATGAGTTGGCCATAACAACTATGATTCCAATGCCCTTTTCCATCATAATGGTTGAAGAACAAGTTGATGTATGGAGGTAGAGATCCCTAATCATGAGGTTAGTGTAGCCTATTTGAACCATCCATACACATACACAATAATGCAGGAAAGAGAATGAATAAATGTAAATAGATAAAAAAAACCAAAGGCCTCACCACAACATTCTACATCTCCCCTGTAATAAGAAAAAGGCAAACAAATGGGACTTGTGTAAATAACCTCATCACCATCAACTTAAAAGATATCAAGTCAAATCAAGTCTTGGTTAGACAACCCACATTTTCCAATGATAGCTTATTAGTATGATTTCATAATGTTGGTGATTCATGAATAGTAAGTTCTTCAATTCATGATTGAAGACATTATCCAGTGTGTCTATGACAAGGAGGAGGAGAAGGAGTTTTTTTTTCTAGAAAGTAGTACACACTTGCCAAGTATGGAATAAGGTAGGCAGTGACCTTTTGGTCAAAATTACATAACCTCATCCATATATTATTGTGCATACTATAAGTCAAGAATAAGCACAATGTGAAATTACAACAAAAAATTTCCAAAAGGATCTAGAAGCTGGTTCACCATCTATGTAGATTATAGATCTACCAAAGGGAATCTTGTACAACCACTAATTCACAAATAACATACCTATTATTTATCTAGGCCTTAAACCATTGTAAAATAATATATGTTATGTTTTAGAGAGCTATCCATAACAAGTAGTGACCATCAGGTGATGTTCGGGGGTATGAGTAGACAAAAGGATACACTTGTCCCTATGGCTATGTAGAGAAATATTTTCATGCGCAAAGGTGTGGTTATTGAATACAAATCTTTCGATCACTCATAATATGATATCGAAATAGAAGATGTATATGTAATGGAGGGATATTTAGATACCACTATGCCAAATCCAATAAAATAAATGGATGCTACACAACATACCCCATATCATGAGGAGGACACAAAGAAAGAAGAGAGGAAAAATAGAAAATTAGAGAATAAAAAAAGGAATAATGATTCCATGGAATAAGTTTCTACACAATAATCCCAATGTGTGTAATGAAAACAAGAAAAATAGCATGTCAAGGAGGAAGAATAGTAAAAGAAGTTTGAAGAAGCTAAGGTCAAGAAAAATAAGGATGAAGAAGGTTAGACTAAGAGAAATAAAGATGAGGAAGCATAAGATGAAAGGAAGATAATGAAACATGAACAGGTAGTATGCAACTATGAAGAGGCATAAGCTACATAGAGATAAAATAAAATAGAACAAGAGGAATGGCAGAATGATGTGAAAGAACAACACTAGAAGGAGGAGGAATCTAGGCATAAGGTAGAGGTTCAAGATACCAATGAAAGAGATGAGGTTATGGATAAAAATAAAATAGAGGATAAGGTTGAGGTAGATTCCAAGGATGAAATTATGGCTAGATCCAAAGTTGAGGAGGTATCCAAAATTCATGTTGAGGTCATAACGAAGGATCAAGCTGAAGAAAAGGTATAAATATAACACATAGAAGCAAAAAATATAGAAGCACAAACTATGAAATAAAATGAATATAAGAAAAATATAAAAAGAGAACATGTATCATCCTACAAGGATGTGACCCAATCAGGTGCACTAGAGGAGACTTCACCATCAAAGTCTATCACCTGTACCCAATGGTTTTAGGATGTCCCTACCACATCATCTCGTCAAAATAATTTCTTGCTTCTATTAGCTCAATTTATACCATCTCCTACCATACTAAAAATCACATCCACCATGCTTGCTTCAATTTCCATGGAGATGTCTTTAGATCTTTCACATCTACCATTGTCTAAGTAAATTGAAGGAGTAGTTTCTTTCTAAAAATCCATTGTGTAAATGTCTTCAAACTTGGAACATACTATTTTTTAGTTGTGTAAGGAGAAATCATAATCACAAAATCAAATTTATAAGGCTAATCAACTCATTAACGCCACTTGTCCTTCTTTGGTTATGCATGTCCTTAATGATCAAGTAATATCTGATGACAAACAACTCACTATGTTACTAACACAAATAACAAAGGATTAGGTGAGCACACATAAATTATGCACCCAAGGGTAGGTTATCCATTTTAAATAGAAGGCATTATGAACTACTAGAGTAATATGTACAGATCTTGGATATTATTATGCATTAGATAAAGTATATAGCACAAAGAATACTTTATTAGAGGTAACACCTTCATAAATCCAATTTGATTCTTGGAAACTATAGTTGTTAATAGAAGATAAATCTAAAGATGTAATTAGTGATCTAATAGATACTATACAAACACTGAGTGACACATTTATACAATTTTTAGATGCTAAATATACCATGATAAAGATGATCCAGGTCTAGAAAAATGAGACAATGCATAGCACATATGAGGCTATTCAAGCCCAAAGGACTATAGATAGGATAGATTATGTTGTGTTAGATATCCAATTTAAGTTATAAAATTCCAGATACTTCCTTATCATCATATAAGAATAAGATGTGAAAAATTTAATGGTCATTTAGATTCAACTGCATGTTTTTCTTACCATGGTACATGAAGTATTTGATAATTAGAAAATGCTCAAGCATGAATTCTCATAGGTTGAACCAGGTATTGTGCATATCATAGATAAACATAATTTCATTCCACCATAGGAGATCCAAATAATTTTACAAAAGAAAAATTTGGATACAAAGGTATAGTCTAGGTAGCCACAACCTATAAAGACACCTAGCCAAACTATGGTACCACCTTCATAGTAGGTAAATGTGTAGTTCAAGTTGCACAGTTTAAGAAAAAATATTAATTTTTAATATATTCAAAATCATTTGGAGCATAGCTACGTAGGTTAAAAATCCCTTACTTAGATGGCCACCTAGTTAGGCTAGTCTATGGAAAATTACAAAGGGTAGTAGGCAAGTATGCTACTTAGTTGAAAACACAAAAGGGAGACTAAGTAGTGCTCAAAAGGTTTAAACTAGTAAAAAATAGTTGGAGAAATTAATACCCCTTTTATGAAAGGCTAATCATTTCCATATTTAGATAAGATCAGAGTTGAGATTTTGTCTTGAGATCAAATAATAGATTAAGTCTAAGAAAATGTTGGACATGGAGTAGGGCCTCATATAATCATAAGTCTATAATTAATGGATACATATGCATAAGGTATCATTTTATGATCTATATGATCTTTTGTATTTATTTATCCTTGTTATCCAAGCGATAGATACAAGAATGCTAGCACTCTTTTCTTTTGTATGTTAAAAAGTTGTAATGTGAAGAGATAGAGCCCTATAAAAATATATATATAGTGCTTTGATGTAATGGAATATGGTTTTGATGTGTGATATAGATTAATAGACTATATTTATTATGGTTTTACTAGTATTCTTGTATGTATACCTAGTTGATAGTGTTTACTCTATTTTATTTTAGCTTGTTCTATCTTTTATTAAGTTGTTTATGTTCTAACTTTTTTAATGCCATGTTAGTTTGTCTTAATATTTTTTGTTGTGTGTAAAATTGAAGATTTTCTAAATTCACTCATGTTATTATGATTCTTTTATACTTTTTTTTTATAAGCTATCCTTATAATTTACATGTTTTAGATAATTTCTAGGAAACCTTGGTAACATTCCTTCAACATGCACACAATTGGAATGTTCTTTCAAGATATCTTTGATGAGATACCTTGAAGAGATTTTTATTACCTTCAAGTGTACCCTAATATATGTTTGAAAGTTATAAGTTATCTTGTAGTAGATATTTTGAAACATGCATTATGGTACCCTTGATGTCACTACAAGGTTCTTCAAGGTATCTTCTAAGATATACCTTGAAATAGCTTATAGTACCTTCAATGGGTATCCTAAAAAATACCTTGAAAATTCACATGATTGTAATTATATTTTTATATATCTCTTAAAAGATACCTTAGAGGGCCTTGTAATACATTCAATGATACCTTTATGTATGTTTGAAAGGTATTTATTAGGAGATAAATTCAAGGTATCTAGGGAGGTACTACAATGCTCTTCAAGGTATATTATAGGAGATACCTTGAAGGGTATTGCATTTCCTTTAAGGATTCTCTTAGTAGATAGAGATACCTCTGAGGGCTTCAAATAGATTTATGGATATGTTTATGCTTGTTTGAAAGGTATCTCTTTAGATATACCTTCAAGGTAGATAGAGATATGTTGGATGGATTTGTAATACCTTCAAGGATACCTTTATGCATGTTTGAATTGTCTCTCTTGGTAGATACTTTCAAGGTAGCCTTGAAGGTACTATAATTCCCTTCAATGTATCTTCTAAGAGATTCCTTGAAAGTTCTTATATTACCTTCAAGGGTTCTCATAGTAGATAGAGATATCTTAAAGGGATTTTTAATACCTTCAAGTATACCTTTATGCATGTTTAAAATGTATCTCTCAGGAGATATCTTCAAGGTAGCCTTAAAGGTAATACAATACCCTTCAAGGTATCTTTTATGAGATACCTTGAAAGGTCTTGTATAATATTAAATGGTTCTCATAGTAGATATTGTTGTACCTAACATACCACATTTCTTCTTCAAGAAATGGGTACTCACATTTAAATTTTGGCCTTGTTTATTAAACCTTTATTATATTTATCTAAGCAAAGTTATAATAAAACATTTCCTCGGCATTTATACTTTGAATAACAAACCATGGTATTATACATTTTATAGACTAACTTTATTAATTCACATAATTGGAATTTTTTTTCAAGGTATCTCATAATTGGAATTTTTTTTCAAGGTATCTCCTAGGGATACCTCGAAGGGCCTTGAAATAGCTTCCATGTTGATTACAAATCTCCTTGTAAGGGATTTGATAAAACTATGGCACCTTTTTATTTGTAAAGAACCCTAATTAGAGCTCATCTTTAAGATATACCTTCAAGGTAGCCTTGAAGGTACCATAATGCCCTTCAATGTATCTTCTAGGAGATACCTTTAAGGCTCTTATAGTACCTTAAATTTTTATCTTAGTAGATAAAAATACCATAGAGGGCCTTTTAATACCTTCAAGGATACATTTATGCATGTTTGAAAGGTATCTATTAAGAGATCCCTTTAACGTAGCCTTGAAGGTACTATAATTCCCTTCAAAGTATCATCTAAGATATATATTTAAAGGTGTTGTAGTACCTTCAAGGGTTATCCTATAATATACCTTAAACATGTACATGATTGGAATTTTATTTCAAAATATCTCCTAAGGGATTACATTTAAGGGCCTTGTATTACTTGGAAAGGGTCTCCTCATAGATACCTTGAACATGCACATAATTGAAATTTTATTTAAAGGTACTTCCTAAGAGATATATTTAATATACCCATGATTGGAAATTTTATTTTGATGTATCTCTTAACAGAAACATTGAACATGCACATGATTAGAATTTTATTTTTTGGAATATCCTTGGAGATACCTTGAAGACGCACACTATTAGAATTTTAGTTCAAGGTATCTCCTAAGAGATACCGCTAAGGGCCTTGGAATACCTTCCATGTTTATTTCAAAGGTCCTTACAAGATATTTGAGATAACCATGCTACCTTATTATTTGGAAACAACCCTTATGTTAGCTCAATATTAAGAGATACCTTCAAGGTAGCCTTGAAGGTAATAGAATACCCGTCAAGGTATCTTATAGGATATACCTTGAAGGATATTTTAGTACCTTCAAGGGTTCTCATAATAGATATAGATACCTTGGAGGGCCTTGTAATACCTTTAAGGATACCTTTATGCATGCTTGAAAGGTATCTTGTGAGAGATCCCTTCAAGGAAGCCTTGAAAGTGCTACAATGCCCTTCAAGGTATATTCTAGGAGATATCTCGAAGGGTCTTGTAGTACCTTAAATTATTTTCTTATTAGATACTTTCAATGTGTACATGATTGAAATTGTATTTTAAAGTATATCTTCAGGGATTTCCTTGAAGGACCATGTAGTACTTTCAAAGGGTCTCCTCATAAATACTTTGAACATGCACATAATTATAATTTTATTGTAAGGTACTTCCTAATAGATACCTTTAACATACACATGATTGTATTTTTTTATTTTGATCTATCTCCTATGAGATACAATGAACATGCACACAATTGGAATTTTCTTTTGAGGTATCTCCTAAGAGATACATTGAGCATGCACATGATTGGAAGTTTCTTTCAAGGTATCTCATAGGGGATGCCTTGAAGAGGGTGTTGATGCCTAATTATGTATCCCAAGATGAAAAGAGTATTTAAGAAACCCATTTCATTTTATAATTCAAAGAATTCAGCATATGATTTGTAGGTTGTGATAATATTATTTTCTATTGATGGAATAAAGGCAAAAAAAGTAGACTATTTAACAATATTTATAATATTTGGTGGTTGGGAGCCACTGTGGCCTATAATTATTTTCAAATATGATGTAAATATATACCAATTAAAGTGAATTATACTCAATAACTAATCTAAAGATTAATCTAAGATGGTTATTTATAATTATAATTAAACTAAGGTGAACTAGTTAAAAAAAAGTAAAAGGAAGGGTAGGGTAGAAAGAAATATTGATAATATTCATTCCAAACATCATTAAAAATTTAATAATTCATATAGACATGCACTTAAAATAATGTATAACATGAAGTAGCGAAATCTCAAATCTTGTTACACATTTGGCAAGTACCTGAGGAATGTGGAAATAATGCAAATTACAATCTCATTCATTTTAAATATTTACCGTTGAAAGCAAACAAAATTACCCAAAAATAAAGAAGAGTAAGAAAATGAAATGAACCTAAGGGAATTTAGTCACCTAGCATTAGCACAAGGTAACAACTTTGCAATTAAAGGTGCACTGAAAGAATCCATAAGAACCATTTAAATCTGGCAATAACAAAAAATGAATGAGAGATAAGCCATGAAGTAAGCACATAGATAAATACTAGACAATATTTGTCAAATTCCTTGCTTATATTTTTTTCTCCAAGTTTAAAAAGTAATTTTGGATCTTAGAACACTCTCCTTTTTACATATGGTAATACTCCTTTTATAGAATGTCAAGATAGTATACTAGTTAGTCCTAACCAATAAAAAAAGTACAAGTGTAGGGATAGCTATATTTTTCATAAATTCTCTATAAATACACTCAAATTTCATAATGGATTGATCTATAGGTAGTGTTTTACTAAACACACACGCCTTTGCAAATAGAATATTCCAATTTTAAAATTGATAAGTTTTAGCTATAGGAGGAATATTTTGACTTTGAAAACCCTCTAGCTGATGAAGTTCTTTGTTACTACGATAGGGTATTCATTATTTTTTGATGTTTCCCAATACATTCAGTACCATTTCTCCAAGATACTTGAATATATAAGAGAGGTCCCCCATTATTTTTGTAAATCCTTTTAAACTAGTTGCTAATGGACTCTAGCTTAATTTATCCTTACATAGGTGATAATTCATCTTTATTTGAGTCAATCATAAACCTCATAAGGTTTGGTTATGGTCCTCACCTCGCTAGGATATTCTTATAGGTTCTAATAGTGCTTCAATGGTGGATATAAGCTCAAATATCATGAGATTAGATCCCTACCATTACATTACTAGGTTCATAGGGTCTCTAATTTGGCCCATTATACTTAAGTGGCTATGATGTGTCATTTCCATGGCATCCTCATAGAATTATACTCATAATTTTTTAGAATATGACCATTGCCTTTGAATTTGGATCCGAACATCTATCTTAAAATTGACATTTGCATGCCCATCATTAGATTTCAGCATGAACATCTTTGAAGGGTGCATGAACATAAATTTAAAATCATATTTAAGATTCTCTAATATTTTAACATTTACATCCTCATGACCATAATTTGATTTACATGTGAACACCTTTGATGAGCATGTGACCATCAATTTTAAACACGTCATCTGGGCTCTTTTCTATCTTAAAAGTTATGTCCTTGAGACCTTCATTTAACATTTTCTTTAATTTATTTAATGGGTACATGACAATCAGTTTTAAACACATCATCGGGGATCGCTACTAAACTTGGCACTTGTCATTCCTATGTTCATCATATTTCATGTGTGTGCCATGTTGAGACTACTTGATACTTTTGTGATCATTATACTAGGATCTCATGAATCATTTGATCTATGTACTGGGCTCCTAAAATGGTGATAATTTTCACCCCCACAGAGCTCCTTAGAAACTTTAATAATTCAATGTTACATTCATTTTTCAATCAACTAGACCAAGCATACATTTACCATAGATCTAGGGAACATGCCTAGGCTTTAAGTCTTTGGTCAGTGTTTGACATTTCAATGCTTGTCATGCTCTATTGGATCCATCTCATACAAGTAAACTTAGACCATTGGATCAAGATCTAAGGGATGTAACACTATTGGTTTCTCAAAATTCATTTTTTAGGAATTTGAAACTTGTCACCCTCTTTCTTGTACCAAGATCCATTGAAGTCTTGACTCATTTTGCACTATTTTATCAGTATCATCTAAGAAAATGTAGATCATTGATCCTTTAAAGAAGAACAAAATTTAATCTTAAGATCATATATAAAGGACATAGGATAGAATAATTAAACTAAGTTCTAAACATATTAAATAGGTCCCCATGAATTAAAAGGGACTAAGGCATGAAGACTTTGGACCAAGGTTAGAAACCTATAAAAAGAGGACCCCATGATAAAGAAGGACATAGCATAAAGTCTTAGCCTAAGGTTTTGTTTCGAATTACTTCAATATTTTTGTATCAGATAAAATGTTAAATGACAAAAGTTCAAAGGGTCATTTTAGAAAACTTGAAGGATATGTTAAAAATCTTGAAGGGCCCTTTTAGAAAACCTAAATGGTATGTCTAGAAGATAAAGTTCCCTTAACAAAAATCTCAAAGGGCTGTTTCAAAAGGTTGAAGGGCATTCTCTTAAGAAAAATTATTATGGGTAAAATATTGTGGAAAGATAAGGATGAAAAAGAAATGCCTAAAACATAAGTCTTGAAAGTTAAAAACATTAAAAAGGACCTTGTATTTAGCTTAAACCAAGCTAGGATAGAAGGGAACAAAAGGATCACGAGGCATAAAAAATAAAAAACATAAGATTTTTAGCCTAAGATTTGGTTGTGTTGAAAAACATGACCAAGCCTTAGGATAAAAATTAAACTAAATCCATGGTATGATTAACTTGTTCCTACTTAAATTTCAACAAAAAGCTCCTACCAAATTTAAATTTGAATTAAAGGGTCCAAGTAAAGCATTAGCTAAGCTTTCAAAATATAAATTTAATTAATCATTTATAGACCAAGGTTAGTAAAATATCTATTTAAATTTGAAGCATAAAATCCTAATCATGTTCATTTCCAAATGGAATGCATTAAACCTACAACCTAAAGCATAAATATCCAATGTTATCATTTTAGATAAGATTAAACTAGAACCATGAACAAATAAGTTAACCATATCATGGTGTGGATAATATTCAAATAAAAATAATATGCAATCATGATACTGACACTCTAATCAAGCTTTAAGGTACAAATTTTCACATGTGACACATGATCCCCATTTATTATAAATGGGGGTATATTAACCTCAAAAAAGTTGAATTCTAGGGGAAACATAATAATATGTTAGAATTTAGATACTCTAGTTTAGACAAATGACTAGATTACTTATTGTAATTGATTAATACCATTATTAAGATCAGGTCATGGTTGAAACAAGTTTTACACCTATAGAATTAGGACCAAACATTATAACCTAGTCATATTGTGTGTGTGTTTTGATTCCCCTTATTGTTTGCCATGACATTTAAGGAAAAACTTCTATGTTTCATATTTCAATCATTAACATTGACTTAAAACATGTTTAGAAATCCATTAAGAACCATTTTTTAGCTTATGGAATGCTTAGGCATTGCTATTCTATGAGCTAAACATCCATAACCTTGATAGATATGCCTTCATCTCCACTCAAGGTCTTACTTCACTACCATTCAGGTATCCATAGCCCTAGTGGAGATTACTAGAATATCCTTTGCTTCAGAAGATTTTGATTTTATAATATTCTCTTATTTATTATTATTTTTAGATCATTTTGGCTTTATATCGAAGGTTAGGAACTAGGTTAGTCAGGTTTAGGTATTTGGTCAATTGTTTGATCTTCAGATAATCACCTATGCTTGTAACCTTTGTACCCAATAAGGATGTTTATTAAGTACAAGCAAGATTGTGTCTCAATAATTCAATATTTATTCCCATATATGTTATCCTTCTTAAAACCAAGCTTAAATCAAAAAATATTTAATGCCTTATGAAATAACCAACCTATGCATTAGTCTTTACCAGTTTCTCAAAACTATAAAATCAAGCTCATATCTCAAATCCATGGTCAACATATGCTTAATATTCATACATGCATTCCTAAATGATGGATTTCCTAAGTATTAATGTGAACATAGAGATGAGGGTTGTCGGGAAGAACTTATTACCAATAAATAATAGAGTAGAGAAAGCATACACACAAATAGAAATAAACAAATTAGAAAGCAAAGGAAAAGAAAACAAAAGCATA
Organism: Torreya grandis; assembly: GCA_037957365.1. Lineage (NCBI taxonomy): Eukaryota > Viridiplantae > Streptophyta > Pinopsida > Cupressales > Taxaceae > Torreya > Torreya grandis. Next base: position 921,207 of record JARHVA010002011.1, on the reverse strand, counting down.
CAAACATATATACAGACAAGGGATAGGAAGGAAATAATAGAAATAAAGTAATCTATCCTAATAATGATAATTATAACTAATCTTATATCTATTCCATAAATACTTCAAGTACATCAACATAGAAGTAGTGCTTGAGGTACTACCCATTGGCAAATCATGTGAACTCTGCTCCTTTTAATAATTTAATATTGAAGTTGTTATCTCTAAGTATCTAGATAGTCTGATAAGGACCTATCCACAATGGTGTGAATTTCCAATGTTTACATTTAGGCTCAGATTCCTTATCCTAAAGAAGAACTAGTAATTCTCCTTGCTTGAAAACCTTTATTTTTGACCATTTATCAAACCACCTCTTGATTGTGGTTTGTGTCTACTAAAATTTACAAATGCCTCTTCTCTTTCATCTTTTATCTATATAATTTCTAGAAACCTTGAAATTAAAAAAAATTCATCCTCCTCCATATATTGTTTCATGAACATGTACATTGGAAGATTAAGGGAGATGGGGAAGATGGTTTCCTAGCCCTAAACTAGAAATAATGGTGATGCTTTGAGAGCTTGTTTGATTATTGTTCTATCTATCCAAAGGGAATATCTGAGAAGCTTGTGCCATGTCATGGGTTTGTCTACTATAAACTTCATTATTTCCTTCATCAAGTTCTTATTCATCGATTCATATACTCTATTACCTTGGGGGTAATGGTTTCAGGAGAACTTGAGAATGAGGCTATTATTGTATGCCCATTCTATCATTATGATATATATATATATATATATAAGTAGATCCATTAGTGCAGACTAGAGAGACTAGCATTTTAAATATAGTGCACATGTTTTCTTCCAAGAATTTAAATATTATTTAGTTCTACAATACTTAATCACCACTACTTGAATCCTTCTTTTTAGTAGTCGATGGTAGTTAGAAAATACTTGTGACCATTTAATGAGTTGGGTTTGATGACCCCAAAAATGTTGATCCCCCACTGGGTGAAAGGTTTATCCATTATAACTAGTTTTAATTCTATGGTTACATTGGGATCTTTCATGGCAAAGACTTAACATGAATGTCACTCTCTTACATGCTTATGAGTATCCTTGAATATTGTGGGCTAATTGTATCCATCCCTCAATATTTTATGGGCTATGGTTTTTCCATAGGGATGCCCACTTCTTAGCTTCTCATGATCTTGATTACTTCTTCCTTAGACACACATCAAAGATAAATGCCTACAAAGTTTTTTATATACAATACTCCTTCAATTAGGAAATCAACTACCTTCAGTCTTAAATCTCTTATTTTCTCCTTGGATAACCCTATAGGATAAGTACCATCGATCAATATATTGAAAAGATTATCATACCAATCATTAGACTAAAAACATTAGCTTAAGGTTAGTATTGGCAATAAATTTAATTAAACCCTATCACCTTAGCAATTTAATAGTCTTGATTTCAATTTCATATTCCTAAATTCTAGACATCCACTTACCTTTCTTTTTTCATAATTCATTTTGACTTAGCATGAGTTTGGTTTCAGGGTCTAGTAGAATGGAATGCACCTTATTCCTAAGGATATAATGCCTAAACTTTTTACTACCTTAACCAAAGCACATGATTGCTTGTCAATCAGAGAGTAAATTAACTCAACATTTTAAAGTTTAGTTATCATAAAATATATTGGATAGTCACATCCATCCATTTTATGAGTTAAAATTTTAGCTATTGTATTATATGAAGGATAGGAGCAAAGACAAAAATCCTTAGTTAAGTTTAGACTTATTAGGAATAAGGCTTATCCAATCACCTATTTGATGTCTTTATAATACTTCTTTTTCTCTTCACTTTATGTGATCTTAGCCTCTTTATTCAACATATCATTCAAATGTTTCATTATTTCTTTAAAACCAAGAATAAACTTTCTTGTAAAATTTATTTTACCAAAGAATGACTTCAATTCCTTCCTACTATTATGGGGATCTATATTAGATATTGCATTTAATCTTTCAGGGTCTATAGAGATTCCCTCCTTGGTGATAACATGTCCTAATAGTTTTCCCTCAGTAACATAGAAAATACATTTCTTTGGGTTGTGATAAATCCCATACCTTCTACATCTTTCAAATACTTATTGTAGGTGCATAATATGATCTTCCTTGTTCTTAGAAAAAATAATCAGCTCATCCATGTTTATAATAATTCACTTACCTAAAAGACCTTGGAAAGCATGATCCATAGCCCTTTGGAAGGTTATACCCACATTAATCAATCCAAATGGCATCTTTTTGTAGGCAAACATGCCCCACTTAGTAGTAAAATTAATTTTCATCCTATTTTCTTGATTCACCAACACCTCATTATATCCTAAGAAACCAACAAGAAATCTCATCATGGTAGAATGAGAAATGTTTTATATTACTTAGTCAAGAAAGGGTAGGGGTAATTATCTTTCTCAGATGGTCTAGTCTGATTTCAACATTATTCTTATGGATTGGGATGAAATTAGAAACCCAAGAGTAATATCTAATGGAACAAAAATTTGGCATCTAAGAGCTTCTTGACATCTTTGTATATTAGTGGGTCTAAGATCAGGTTGATAGGCCTCTACTTTTGTCTAAAAGGTTTTAAATTTTATTTTAAAGGTATGGTGTGAGTTATGACCTTTGGATCAAATATATTTAGGTTATCATAGGACCATGCTATGATCTCTTTATATTTTGTCAATATTTCATTGCCTCTTTTATTTTACATACTTGTAATGCTATACCAATATTAAACATCTAAGGTTGACCTTAAAATCTAAGATTAATTTCATTATAATACTTCCCAGTTACTTTGGGAGCTTGGTAGCCTCAAATAGTTTATCAGAATCAAAGAGTATATTTAAGGCTATAATGCCTTTGAGGATTTTATTGCCATTCAACTGAATGACTTTGTCATCAAGTTTGATTTCAATGTTCTCATCATCAAGTAGATCAGATTCACTAATAATGTGACCTTTAAAGACTCTAGAAGTAGTAATGAAGTCTATGCATGTTGATCATCATTTAATACCTACATGTGGTTTACATAATAAGGGATGGAAGGATAGGGGACTAGCTCAATACTAATGTTTGAGGAGTCTTGATCTGGCATTAGATTAGCTGCAAGAGATGCTAGCTTATCACCTACCTTATTTTATTCCCTAAGGATGGAGATGATGTTAAAATCATCAAAATACTCAAGTAAATCCTAGACTCTAAACTTATATATATTAAGGAATGACAACTTGAATTGGTACATACACCTAACCTAGTTAACTACTAGCTTTGAGTCACCATGTACTAGTAGTTCCTTGACTTTATAATTGATGGCAATTTACAAACCTAAGATTAGTCATTTATATTATACAAGAGTATTGGTGCATAAAAATTGAATTATATAAGAATCATAATATTTTTTACTAATAGGGTCAATTAGAATAATTCCTACTTCAGACCCAAACTTACACTTATCACCATCAAAATGTAACTTCCATAGTCTAGGCACAACATGAGAAGCTTTAGATCACATACCTTAGCAGTCTCAAGAGTGAAAACACCTAGATCAAAGTTGACTATGTTAACCCTATAATTGATTGAATTATAATCAATTATAGTATGCTTCATTTTAGGATCCCTTTCTATTCAAATATATTTTTGGATTCCCTTTCAGTTCAATCACATATGTGAATAATCTATTGACATATAACTATTCAAGATCCTAGTCTAATCTCTACTCAATAGAATCCCATAATTATCTTGGATGTCCACCACTTAGATATCAATGAACTATTGGATCTTTGTCTCTGAGGCAATCTGCATGTGAACATTCAATAAATCACCAATCATTTTGACTCCTGATTTATCTTAGTTATAACTCTATCAGATTTAATAGGAGTCAAACCTAATTGCTCACAAATATGCTTAGGAATTATATTTGAAAATGAAACATAATATAATAAAAAATAATGTATATTCTTAACAAAGACCCTGACTATAAGTAGGAAATGAGGAACACCTACCTTGTTTTTGTGTAACATTACCATGTGTAGACTTTTGAGACTTACTAGGATTTTTAGACAAAGACTCCAACAAAATATCCCTTTGCTCCATGATCTAAGTAAAATCATGCAATGTTATGTCATATTTTATTTTATTCATGTTTTATACTATGTTATACCTAATATTATTACAATAATTATATGCATCAACACTGGGTTTAGAAGTATTTTCCTTGAGAGGCTCAGGATTGTTATCCAAAGTAGTATCAGGAAGAGTTCAAGTGGTCAATGATTGCTTCTTCTCCATATTTATTAGAGGATATGTCTTCTTTAATAATTGTTCTGAATAATGAATCTCTTCAAGAATAACCTCAACCTTTCTCTCCTCTTCAAAAGGTAACTCAAATGTCTCCACCATGAGAGTTGAATTAATAGACCTGGATGACCTCAAGGAACTAGATGTACCTACATCATAATCCCTATTAGGGAAAACTTGAAAGGTATATATTTCTTCTTGAAAGTCTTCAAATGCATTAAAAGACTCAACAGATTCAATTTCCCCATGCTGACAAGTATATTGAAGTCTACAATAATCAAGTAAAACAACATCAATAAGATTTATCTTAGGGATATTTTTGCTAGTAGATAGCTCATTATTCTTGTTGTTGTGGTAGAAATTGTTCTGAAATATGTTATTGGGCCTAGTGAACCTTTGAAAAGAATAATTACTAATAGAGTTATCTCCACTATTTTTTACATGATTTTGTAACTAAAGGAAGTTAGTGCTAAGCTTTTGAACCATCTTAAGGATAGAGTCATTCCCATTATTTGAGGCCTTGACATTATTAACCTATGTATTAGCATTATTTATGGGAATTAAATATTTATTATCTTATGGATGAGATACATGGGTATCATTATGTAGGAATCCTAGGTTTTAAGTAGGATCAACATGTCTTGAAGGTAGTTGGTTCATGACTAGAAGTTGGTTCAAGGTAGGCACATTTTGGCTAGCATTGGGAATAAAATTTTGAATGGGAAAATGTGGATTGGCATTAGAAATGGAGTATTCCAATTTTCATTGGGGTTTCATCTGATCATTAATGATCACAACCTTGGCATAAGCTAAAGCTAATGTGTTCATGGGCCCAACAACTCTCTTTATAAACACATAAGTCATAGGATCCAAGGTATCCTTATAAATTTCCAAGGATAAAGCCCTATAAGGGCTCTAAGGAGCTATGGTCTTAAAAAAAAAATTAGAACCTATAACTGAAGGCTTCTATGATCTAATTTTCATCCCTTTTCACCATGGTGAATTACTAGTACAAGGTACAAGGACTAATGATTTTACAAAACTGGTCAATGAAGACATTTTAAAAATCAACCTAACTAGTAATGTAATTTTTAGGGATGTTTAGAAATGATTCATATTTAGCATCTTTAAAGGTGAAAGTAAATAGTCTACATGCTTCATCTTCATGAGTCACATTTGGAAATCTTAATGCAGCTTTGAAACTCTTAATGTGTTCCTTAGCAGTTATAATGCCATTAATACTAAATGTTGGTAAATAATTTTTGAGATTATGAGGAAGGTCATGTATCACACCTAGTATAGTGATTGAAGAACCACCTAACAAATCCATACCTTGATATGGGTCAAACACAAGAGCACCCTAAATTGGTGAAGTTAGTAAAGACTTTGAGAGTATAAACATACATTTATCTCACTTAGGTATCGTATGAACTTCTAACAAAATCAAAGGTTTCCCAGTCTTTGTACATGACCTTATTCTGATCTGTGGTAATTCTATCTTTTTGGCTTTGAATTCTACCTAAAATATGATGTACCAGTCTTATTTTTATAGGAAATAGTGATTAAACCTGTACATTTATCAAATTTTGCAAAGATTTATATAAAGGATGGCAAAGGACAAAAATATTTAGCTAAGTTCAGCCCACTTGGTGTCTAATTATGTAAATATGAATGATATTCACAACACTAAGCTCAAATAAACTCAAATTTCCAATGGATCTATCAATCTTTTACCAAAATAGCTATTATTAACCTTATACCTATTGAATTGACAAATGTTAAGCCATGTTTACAATAATTAAACATATATATCCAAAAAATGTTGATATTTATCTAAAGGAAGCATAAATATTGGTCAAAGACCACAAAGATAAATGATATTTACACAATTAGACAAATATTGACATAATTACGTAAAATTACAGCAATCTTTTAGAAAAATACATGAAAACTAACTAAGATAACATAAATTTACAAAGATTGGCCCTCCATCTAGTGCTAGAAAAGCTCCTCTTGTTGATGCCTAAATATGTACCACAAGGTGCTTATATTTTTTAAGAAACACTTCTAATTTTAGAATTTAAAGAATTTTGTGCATGAGTTTTAAGTTATGATAATCATGTTGTCGATTGATGGAGTAGAGGTAAAGTAAGTAGACTATTTCATAATATTTATAATATTTGGTGGTTGTGAACTAGTGTGGCATATAATTCTTTATAAATATGATGGAAATATATACCAATCAAAGTGAATTATGCTCAATAATTAATCTAAATACTAATCCATGATGGTTATCTATAATGACAATTAGACTAAGGTGATCTTACTTAAAAAAGACAAAAGGAAGGGTAGGGTAGAAAAAAATGTTGTTGATCTTCATTCCAAACATCATGACAACATTTGTATTTCTTTTATACATGCACTTAAACCAATGTATAAAATTATTTATTAATATTTCAAATCTTGTTGCACATCAAGCAAGCACCTAAGGAATGTTGAAATAATGCAAATAAGAACCTGGTTTACTTTAAAGACTTACCCTTGTAAGCAAATAACATTAGTGTAAGAAAATTAAATGAACCTAAGGGGTTCTAGTCAACCTATCATTGGCATAAGTTAATAACTCTATAATTAAAGGTGCATGCCAAAAATTTATAATAACCATTTAAGTCTAGCAATAAGAACAAGCAAATGAGAGAGAAGCTATGATAACAAACACACAAACAAATACTAGACAATATTTGTAGAATTCCTTTTTTATATTATTTGATCCAAGTTTAAAAATTAATTTTGGCTCTTAGAACTCTCTCCCTTTTTAAAATGGTAATACTCCTTTTATAGAATGCCAAGGCAATATATTAGTTAGTCCTAACCAATAAAAAGAATACAAGTGTAAGGACAACTGTATTTTCCACAAATGTTATAGAAATACATTAGACTTTCCCAATAGACTGAATTATAAGCAGTGTGTTTTACACACCACACATTCCCTTGAAAATATAATATTCCACTTTTAAAATGGATAAGGTTTAGCCACAGGAGGAATATTTTGACTTTGAGAACCTTCCAGCTGATAAAGTGATTTGTTACTAATATAGGGTCTTCATTGATTTCTAATGTTACCCAATACATGAACTATCACATCTCCAAGCTAATTGATGATATAGGAGAGGTCCACCATAATTTTTATAAATCATTTTAAACTACTCGCTAATGGACTCTAGATTGATTATCTTTACATAGGTGATAACTCATCTCTCTTCGGGTTAATCATAATGCTCATAGGGTCTAGTTATGATCCTTACCTCTCAAGGGAATTCCTATAGGTTATAATACTGATATAATAATGACCATGAGCTTAAACATCATGAGATCAGATCCTTACCTTTACATTACTAAGTCCACAAGGTTTTCAATTTGGCACATTACACTGATATGGCTTTGATGAGGCATTTCCATGGCATCCTCATGGCATTCTGCTTATCACTATAAAAATTATGACCTTTGACTTTGAATTTGGATCCAAGTAGTTGTCTTAAAATTCATGTATTCATGCCCATCATTTGACATAGATGTGAACATCTTTGATGGTCACGTGATTGCTAATTTTAAACTTATCCTCAGAACTCTTTGCTATTTTAAAACTGACATACTAGTGAACACATTTGACATCCACATCAACATATTTAATGAATTTGTGACCATCATTTTTAAACACATCATCTGGGCTCTTTATTTTATTAAAATTGGCATCCTCACGACCATCATTTGAAGGGTATTCTTTTAGTAAAAATTGTAGCAGGGAAAATGTTGTAGAAAGATAAGTCTAAAAAAGAAATGCTAAAGACATAAATCCCAAAAATTATAAATATAACAAAAGTATCATGTATTTATCTTAGACTAAGGTTTAAGGCTAGGATAGAAGGTAACAAAGGGATCATGATGCATAAAAGAGACTAGGAATAGGATATTTAGTCTAAGGTTTGATTCTTTTCAAAAGCATGACCAAGCCTTAGGATAAAAATTAAACTAAATCCATGGTATGATTAACTTGTTCCCACTTAAATTTGAACAAAAGGCTCCCACCAAATTTAAATTTGAATTAAGAGGTCAAGGTAAAACATTAGGCTAGAGTTTCAACATATGAACTTAATTAATCAATTATGTACCAAGGTTAGTAAAAGATCAATTTAACTTTGATGCATAAAACCCTAAGCATGTTCATTCCCAAATGGGATCCAATAAACTTTCAACCTGAAACACAAATATCAAATGTTATCACTTTAGATAAGATTAAACTTGAACCATTAATGAATAAGTCAATGAGACCATGGTGTGGATGATTTTCAAATATAAATATTGTGTAATCAAGATAATGACACTCTACTCAAGTGAATCTTAATTTTCAAGGTATAAATTTGCAAAATTTGACACATGGGTCCCCATTATTTAAAAATGGGGGTATGTTTACCTCAATAAGGGGGACTTAAAATACCTTCCATGTTTATTGCAAAGGTCCTTGAAACATATTTGCTATAATCATGGCACATTTTTAATTTGAAAAAATGATGATGCCAACTCAACTTTAAATGACACATGGTAATGTCACATGCCTTGGTGACTCAGTCATTTAAGCTCAAGAATTTATCTCATATCTTCATGCCTTTGAAAAATAGAGTGACAATGTGATCCAATGGGATTTTTCCACTTGTGACCCAGTCACATCATTCTAGGTTATGAAGAAGTTACAAAGTTCATGACCTCATGACTCAATAGGATCACTCCATTTGATGGTTAGTCATGGCCTTATGAGTCTTACGTTATTTTTTAATTATCATGACAATATGATTCTATCTCATTATTCCACTTGGAACTAAATCATGTCCTAGGGTCAAGATGCAATATTTCAATTTCATAATATAAACATTACATAATAAGATGAAATTTGGTAGTAATTTACTTAATATTAGGTAGATATGTGACACAAAATCCATGCAACATTTAGGAGTAATGGGATAAAGACACGTAGACCCATATCTCATGACAATAATATGATCAAATGAAGCAATGAAACCCAATGATTTCATGATTAAATTAAAACATGACACTTGGTAAAGTGGCACAAAATTTGGTTGCTTAAAATTTTTCATATAATAAAGCCACATGATATCATGAGCCAATAAGAATTCTCCACTTAGAAAACCATCAAAAATTCTGAGGCCACATCAGTATAAGAATGAAAGGGCTCAATTCATGTGATAATCAAATATGAGTGATCCAATTAAATGGCAACATGTGTCATGGTGTTGAAATAGATGGGTCTACATAGATTTTTAGGTAATACAACCATAAAACAACATGATCTAATGAAAGTTTGCCACTTGGCAAGCTAGCAGGGGTCCTAAGACCATGTCAACCTAAAATAAAATGGGTCAAGCTAGGCAAAATTAAAAGGAGGTGCAAGCCAATACAAAGATGCATATGCCAAATATTATATTTCCCACCCAAATATCCAAATATTCAAATCAAAATAATAGAATGCATGAAGAGATACCAAGTGTTAGGCACATGTCAAGTATGACACCTAGATGACACATTATTTTCAATGAGAACCTATTATTGGTATAAATTAAATGATAATGGTGTCTAATTTTAATGGTTATAAATCCAAGTTAGCTCAAGAAAAGGTCAATACTATGATGAGAAGACACATGGACAAACCAAAAGTGATGATTATCCAATTCTTAAAAGTGAATTTTCAAATCCATCAAAACAAAACCAAAGAGCTACTTAGGATTTATTTCAAATCAAATGAAAGATGATTAACATTTATGGCCCTTATCTTATAATTAAAAATTCTAAGAAAAAGTTAGGGTTTAAAACTCTAAAGCTTAGAATTTACTATTACTATCTATTAAAAAATATGAAGTACTCTATATCATTTGGTAAGAAACTTATACACATTCATTTGACATTTAAGTAATCTTTAGGCTCATCAATAAAAAATTAGAAGTCATGGCCAAAAAAAGAACATATAGAATTGAGAAGATAATAAGTTTCATTCCTATATTCCTATGGAACAAACATAGTCTTTAGAAACACCAAATTCAATGCAATTACATTGGCCACATATGATAAAAACTATAGTGACTTATTCTACCTCATGGAGAGTAGGGTAGACCAAGATAATGATGATGAGGAATCTCATGGTTTTATAGAAGAAAGGTATAACATCTTACCACTTCAGTATTTAGGATTACATAAAGTTATATCGAATCTAGAGGTGATCTCATATTTGTATTTAGTCCACCAAATTTTTGTTCACTCTAGGTATGCGGATCACATGATCAAATATTTTAACTTTAGCAATGGTATTGATTATATAGCTAGATCAGACTTTCAATCCTATTATTATTTTACCAATCCTAAAATTATTTATAATCAAGACATCATGACAAAAAGGCTCAATTCACACAATATCCAATAAGTCTTAAGAATTTGGGTAGAGAACCTAGGGAGGTTCATCTATAAGTCTAAAATAAATTAGATTCCCATCACCCAATTCTATAAAGATCTAATAATTAGGATGGCCATAATGAATAAGATGCATGGAGTATAAGACACTAACAACATAGACAAAAAGTGGGTTCTACTACTATCTATGATTATAGATGACTCCATGACCCTTACCCTTAGGGATATCATATCTTACAATTTAGCTACCAAAATCAAGAAGATGATGGAAAATCAAGGAAATAATTTCTATATGATGTCCTATTTATTTGATTCCATCTATGCCACTCTCAGGTTCCTCCATTTTACTAATTGGGACCCAAACATGACATGGACCTCCCCCCATGTCTTCACAAAGGTTATAATTTATAAATATAGGTAAGAGATGTGGGCTATTATTGAGTAGTTATACCTAATCATATATAGAGACATCCACAAAAGAACTATTCCCAAGCTATTATAAAACATCAAGGTAACCCTTCGCACATTAGAACCCTATTGGTACTATATAGACTGTACTGTAATTAGAATTGAGTTAATCAAGACAGCCCCATTAAGATTTCCTACCATAGTGTTAGACAAATTGGTTGAGTAGGAGATTGCCTTCCAACTACACACATGAGTAGATAGATTGTGTAAAAGTAATAAAAAGGGGTTGGTCCACCCCCAATTGGTCAACTTTGGCCAATTAAAAATTTAAAATTGTAACTCAATCATAGCTAGTATCAAATATAGGTTCACTTTTAATATGGAGAAAAATACCGATAGGGAATGGAACACTAAGCACTTGACATTAGATCATTGCATCAGACATAGGGAAGATCTTAGTATCACATATCATCATGAGCCTAAAGATGGAGACTATTTTTACCTAAATGAAACTAATAAGGAAGAAGTTAGACAAGGTATAAAGGCTTCTAAGATCAATCACGTGAAAGGAAGAATGCATAGCACTAGGTTTTTTTTGGTAGTTGAGAATCAAGATACTCAATCAGGAACATTGACATCGCCTATCCATACTCCTATTGTTGAATAATAAGGGCCAATAATCAACAACTCAATTATATAATACTCTAAGAATTATATCCTAATTTTAAAAAAGGAGGTACTAGAACTAGTAAATAAGTTGGGTAGGCTTCCACCTCAGGGGTCCCATCTAGTAGCACATCCCAAGTAAAAATAGATACTATAATTAAGGTCACACCTTCAATAGAAAGAGCAATAGTTCCTACTCCAATAAATTCAATGTTATCATCACCTCCCCTTCCTCTTACCAGAGAAGGTCCAAGTGATGCCGGTTAGGAAATTATTGCCTTACCCCCTCTTTCTTTGATAAGCATCCTGTAAGCATATTTGAACCCCAAACTATGGGTCATCTCCACCTCCAACCTTATAGGTCTCTCACTAAACCCTTAATCAGGCCTATAATCATTCCATTTCCCATCATCACTCATTTCACCATATCATCCACTTCTAGGGTCTTGGTGATGGCCAATTTACCCCCATTCATGCTCTAGCTTATGCATATACCCATTCCATAATTACCTAATAAGAGTATTATTATCATCCTTCCATATGTTCCCCTATTCTCTAATAGTTCTTCAACTAGAACTAGTGCTTCTTCATCCCCTATCTCTACATTCACATTGGTCACAACAACTAATACCTCCTAGACATCTGGCTTATAAAGGATGACTCCAGATTAACCATTACCTCCTTTATCAGAGCCCGCAGCTGAATCTTTAGATAAATAATAAATTAAGTAGATGCAACTAGTCTCTATGGAGAACCCATATTGGTTCATAACAGGCCCTCCTAGCTTGCACTAGAATTAGACAAGGAATCTGGGTGAATGAATAGAGTAACCAAGAGGAATGTCACCCAACCTAACCAAACAATCTACTATGAATCATAATAAGCCTTATTTGATCTAATAAAGATAAAGAAGGCTATGTAGGGCCAATAGTAGAAATACAAGGATGACCCACTCTCATATCTCCAATAAACTATGGATGTGGTTACCATATTGGTTAAGGAAGTAAAGCAAAGAATAAATGACACGAAGTAGAAACACAACACCACCATACTAGAGCATACCATAAAAATATTGGAATGGTCCATAGAAGAAATGTTTGATATGTTGAATACCTTGGCTCAGTACAAGGTAAAGGGAGATGAAATAAATAATAAAGTCCTCAAGATAAAAGCTACATATAGAGGATACAATAGCAAGAAAATTAACTTAATGAGGTTTACCATGATGAAAAAATTTAAGGGACTAAACGTAATTCTCTTGGAGGACCAGATGATTCCACAATCCTATATAATTGGTAAGAGAGAGAAATTGAACCAATGGATTAAAGATATGAGGTTATTAGGGAGATCCCTTATGTAACAAAGTGAAAATTTTATCACCTTACTAAAGGATGCTAAAATTATGCACTTGGCTAGCAAAGATGTCTCCATAATTAGTAGGGATGCCTTTAGGGATAAACCATATAACTTCAATCTAAACTTTTGAAATCAATCCATGGCCATAGGGGTAACCTTAGAACAAGATATGATAGATTTAGTAGCCTCTACGAACTAAATAATAGAGAAGGTTGAGGCCATCAATGAAGTTGTGGGACCTCTCCTAAGTAGGCATGATGCAATGGTCAAAATCATAACCAAGATACTAAAGGCACCTATCATATATCTTAGATTAATTTATAGTGACTTCAATAAATGTTCCTAGGTATGGAAAGTGAAGGTTGAGTCCCAAAAACAAACTTCCACCTCATGAGGCACCACATCGTTAGCCCCTCCTCAAATGTATTCTTCTTCACCAGGAATTAGGACTCCATATTATTCTATAACAAGAGCTTAATCATCAATAATACTAATAGGATCCCAACCTATCTCCTTAGAAATAATTAGCCACCAATTGGGTTCCTTTTGAATAGGAAACATGTCTCATGGTACCTCAAATTGCATTGTAAAATGTTCTCATATTTTGAATAGGGAATATTATTTAACTTTACAACATAGGAGACCCTATCTACTGACATGTGTCAAGTTACTTAATTCCTTTTGTAACTTACTAGTGTATTCGAATGGATTATATTTATGGATTTTCCCCTTCATTATAAACTAGAGACAAAATTTTGTTAACTAACGCAAAGAGAAAGTAAAATCCTGTAATTAACACATTATTTCCATTATTTTCACAAGTTATTATTTCTCAACCTTTATTAATAATATACGATCTCATTTGTTTACTATTTGTAACATATTACTTATGTTTTGAATGCATCTTATTAGTTTATACTTTCAGCTAGGCTATCAAAGTCTATTTCATATCCTTTGTTTTCATCCTACTTTGCTATTGAATGTATTTAAGGTAATTTACTGTAGGTAGAATTTTAAAGAATGATTTTTAGATATGTGAATTATACTAATCTTATAGTCCTTAAAAAACTTATTATATTTTCTATCTAATCACTAGGATTTCATAGTCATTAGTTTCATTTACATTATTATCAAAAGAAATTATTGGTAATTTGGTCTGTTAAGGCCAAATTCGAACACTTATAATCAAAAAGTTTTCATGGTCATAATATTTTCTTATTTATCAAGTGAAGATTAAATTTTTTGATGTCATGATCATATTTTTAGGTGTCATTATGAGGTTTTGATAGAGTTTTAAGGGGTTATGTGATCAAAAAGTGCTCTAAAGAAGATGGCAAAAAGAAGATGGTTGATGACTTGTCATGAAGTTTTTTAGCATAATTAGATAAATTTAAATTACGTGATGAGATATAAACTCAAAAAAGTGATAAAATTTCATGAAAAGTCTATTTTAAACCTTTTAAATTGCTATGATATGCTTCTATGACATTCAGTGGAAAATGTCCTTTCAAAAACTATGATTATTTTGCCTAAAAGGACAAATTGTTATCTTTTCATGTAAAATATGATAATAAAGGGACATTAAATTAATAAAAATACCATTAAAAACATATATATATATATATGAATTTATATTATTCATAAAGTTTTATATTTGGAAGGAGTCAGCTTATGTAAGTTCAAGTGTGAAAAGGGGTCTTTTTTAGGCTCCCACATGCCAATTTTGGCCATATAAAGCTATAAAATCATTTAATATTTGTCCTAACATCATTTTTGACTCGTGGATCCCTTATCATGCTCTAGTTTTGGAAATGGAAGCTTATGTTATGGATAAAAAAACAAAGAAAGGTCACATTTCATGCATATTTCAAGCAAAGTATGAGCTTGTGTAGTCATTATGTATGGTGCATCTCATGAGTAGTATCATAAGGGAATAAAATGGGTTACATAAATAATTCATAGAAAAAGGAATAAAAATAATCCCAAAAATGGTCTCTTCCATTTACCTTGGTAGTTTTCAAATAGAAAGAGCTCTTCATGTTTGTACGTGGTATGGCCATGAAAGAGAAAATAATCATCTAAATTTTTTTCAAGAGAAAGTAGACTCAAAGATATTCCTTCTAGAGAAAGTGGTTTTAAAAATTTTCATCTCTAGTTCATGATTCATCCCTTTTAATTCAAGGCATACATCAAAAGTCCTACTTAAAAGAAGGTAGTCATTTTTCTACTTTTTCTCCTCATCAGAGCAACATATCAAGAAAATAGTTCTAAAAAATTGAAAATAATATAATTTTGAGAGCTATTAACAAGGGAAGATGAATTGTATGATTTAGGAAAGAGAATGGATTTCAAAATTTATTGTTTTATTCTTGGTAGGGATCTCCATCATATTCATATCTCCCTCATGCATGTTTATCAAGATATTATATTAAGATTAATTAGAATATCCCATAATTATGCTATCAAACATTTCAAAATCCATATTTATCAAATTTTAAGGTTTTTTAGAATTTGTTAAGGTACATAGCATATTCCTAGGTTTCAAATTCAACTTTTCATCCTCTTCCAAAGACCTCCAAATTGATATATCAAGTAGGGGATAGGATCATGATTGTATATGATGCTTCAAGGTGACTATAAAATTAACTTTTAAATCTATTTTCTCTCCTTATTATTTCTTTTCCATTATCACTATCATACACTGTAATTTCTCAATGTGATTATGTTCCTTTCACCCTTCATTCAGGGTTTTCATCCTCCCACCTCATCATCACACCTTCCACTCATCTCCATCTCACCATTCATCACAAAGAGGAGTAAATAATAATTTAAGGGCATAATGTTCATTCAAATACATTATTACCACCTTAAAAACACAACTTATAGCCAAGAAGGCAATCTACAACAATACACTAATAGTCAACACTTTTCATGAAATTACAAAAGGGAAGGATATGCTAGAAGATGTCTTTTGAAGGTCTAGGCTCAATATCTCTCATAAATATACAAAAAATGGGAGAAAAATTATCATATTTATGATTTATGACTTCCTTAAGGCCAAGAATAGTCATAGTCCATACATAGCCACCTATTGTTGAAGAAGGATACAATTGCCCCCAAGGTTGAAATCATGGTTCAAATACATAGGTGAAGGTTGATATGATATAAAAGGGTTTTTAATCCATATTGTAACTTCATCCATTGTATAATACAAATAAATTAGACTTTAATTAATCAATCAAGTATCCTTGAGACACCTATAGGCTTGGTTTCAAGTCAAAATATGCTACAGTTAGGGGTTTGGTAGTCTTAAGACCTTTTCTAGGCTTGTGGAGACTATTTGTACCATCAAATAAATGAACTATTGAGATGAATAACCTCAATATATATCTCGATAAGGATACATTTGAGGTTAAAATAGGTATAAAGAAACACAAATGTACATTTACAACTATCTTGAAGAGCACATATATAGTCAAGTGGGTGAACCATGCTTAATGGAGACTTCAAGGTTATAGACTTTCAATAAGGGTAATAAGATTATTAAGAGATAACAACACATATATCAACTCATGGGTACTTTTTTTGTTTTCAAAAATCCCAAAGCATCTTTAGACCCTGTCACAGTCTATACAAAGGATATCACGTCATGCATAGTGGTTTATATAGGAGAGGTTTATTTTCATAACGAAAGAATGGTGAACATGTGAAGAAGATATAATTATAAAATTAATGAATTAAGTTGTGGAATTTGGAGGATAAATGAAGGATAAAAACTCAATTTAATATTTAATTTCATGAAATCTTTAGCTACAACTACTTAGGGGACTCAAAAAATATGTTGACATTCAGGACCTTGAATAAATAAGGTCTTACATATTTTCAATGTTTATAGGATCTTATTATGTTTAAAGAATCATTTTAGTTTCTTCCTTACTATTTTCATCCCAACATATAATAGGTTTAGTAATTGATCCTAAATTTACATATTCAAAGGATTTAGCCACATAACTAGAGTCTGGTCTAGATATACACATCCCATAGTCTTAGACCATTTCAATGTTAGTCTAGATATGAATTAGAATGTGAGTAGTTTAATTTCAACTAGATGTTATATATGTTACTTAAAAAAAAAATGATATCTATTTGTCTTTGTTGTTGCAAGGGAACTTTCTTTTATTCTGTACCCTACTCCCTCCTTTTGAACTTTTTAAACATGAATCACTTTGGATTAATGCTTATTGTATATATACATTTGTTTGTTTAAGATTTTTGGATTACATTGGTAAATACAAATAAATTTACATCATAACAAATTAAAGTAGATTGTATCACTACCATATTCTTTTTATCCCTACATTAGGGTCTGCTCTTATACTAGAAGGTGGTAACCACATAATCTCTACAGCAAAACTACGTGAATCCCCAATATTTTCTAGGAAATATACTATAATATGAGAAATTTTATTCTATTATTTGTATTACATATTTAACATAGAAATAAATAAATAGTCTCAAAGGACTTACAATATGAATCTAAATATTCTTAACCTATTATTTCTTGTCAAGCACTTTTGGGTATTACTACTCCTCTAATTACTATGGTGGTTGATTTACTTAAGATATAGAAGTGGAATATATTTATTTACTTTGGGAGTACACACAAATTCATTAATAGTAATATGGCTATTTAATTGAACTGTTTCATTTACCTAGCTCTAGAATTTCAAATCCTATTTATAGGTGGGGGTATAGTCCATTGTTCTCATAAATACCATAGTATAAAGCTATGGGAGACTACATATTATATTATCATATGTTTTCTATTATCATGGATGGGGATAATATTTTTTTGGCTTGTAATGGCTCAACACTTTATGCATAATTGAGATGAATTTTTAGTAATTATTCATGCTCATTCATTTATAAGGAAAGACATTTGAACTACATGGTTTATTGGCTAAATCTATGCAATTGGTTAATTTTCTCTAGATGATGAAGATGATAAAAAAGAGTGAAAAGTAATTATTGTGTGACTATTTTCCATAAAATTTAAACCAAACAAGGAGTCTACCCATATTGAATTACAATGGGTAGATTCTACCCATTTTTGTCTTATACAACCATTTGACATCATTGACCTCTTTTCCTTTTGTATTTGACTTTACATAAGGGCTCACTACTTCATAGGCCAATGCTAGACCTCCCTGAGCTTGACACACATTCTTAAAAATTATACTTTTGTATTAAAAATTGATTGAAGTATATACATGAAGAGTATTTAGAATTATATTTATTTTTATTAATTTTTAAATTTTATTTATAGAATTTAAAAACCTTATTTGCTCGAACAATATTTATGTGTGTGATCCATCAGTAGAAGTATCATTGACATCATAGATGAATGTGCTTTAATAGGGCCAATAATCTCGGTAGACCATCTGAGTCCTAGTAATTTCATAACATAAAGTTCTAAATAATGAATAAAAGGGCCAAGTCAACACAAAAAATGACACATTTTCGATAGAGTAGAAAATATATTAAACACTTTTAAGATTAAATAACTAAAAATAAGGATCTATAAACATGACAATAACAAATATGGTTAATGCTTATAAAAATATATAACCTACTTGGTTCTAATCTATCAACACTCTACATTGTACATTCAAAACAAAATAGGAATATGTAGGAACAGGAATTTATCTAGTCAAACATGATCAATAGTTTTTGTTCCTCTTAAAATTTTGTTAAAATTATATGGATTCCATTTTTCATAGTAAATTTGAATTTTAAAATTGTTGGGGACTCTCACCTCTTTCTAAATGCAAATGCACCTTGGGAGTAATCAAGTCGAATTGAAGGCAAATGATATATTTAATATACCAAAAATTATATTTATATATATTATATTAAAATATATAATATTTATTTAAAATATATACTAAAAATATCTATTATATAATGCAATATAATATTACAATACTATATATTATATAATATATTTTAATAATATTAAAATGATATTTATATATATTATATTAAAATATATAATATTTAAAATATATATTATATAATGTAATATAATACTACAGTATTATATAATATATTTTAATATTATTAGTGTATAATATATATGTTAATATAGTTTATAAATCAGAGTATAACTATAAATTATATATATCAATATAATATTGTTAAATTTAT
Organism: Torreya grandis; assembly: GCA_037957365.1. Classification (NCBI taxonomy): domain Eukaryota; kingdom Viridiplantae; phylum Streptophyta; class Pinopsida; order Cupressales; family Taxaceae; genus Torreya; species Torreya grandis. Next base: position 901,762 of record JARHVA010002011.1, on the reverse strand, counting down.
ATTATATAATTTATATGTAATATTACTCAGTTTAATATATTAAAATATTATTTTAATAATATTTATATACATAGATGCACATCCACACACACACACACACACATCATGACATATAATGTATGTATATATGTATTGGTAAGAGGGGTTATGTAAATTAAAATAGTGTAAAATTATAATTGACACTTAAACCTAGTACTTCTAAACCCTTGACAATGTTAAAATAAGTTCATATTTGAAGATAATTATAAGCATATATCGATCGAGATCTGATTCACCATGTAATGATCTAGTCTATGATGGATCTAATTCTTTGTGTAAATAGATAGCCTCTTAGCATGTAGTCTCTATGTCAAAACTGTTAGTCCCTTGGTTTTGATCAAGGTGCATCTATATTCACTAGATAAGGAGCTCAACTATGGTTGATCATGTTTTGTCTTTATGATAACAATGGATAAATTGATTTTGTTACAATGGCACTAAAAAAATTAAAATTTACTAAGAAGAATTTTGGGTTTAGAAATTGGATAAAAAATTTAATGCACATATATGTTACAAAGACACCATCTATTCTATGTATGCCTACTATGCCTAGTGATGATGCATTCTTAAGTATACCACCATAGTCTTGTTTCTCCTTAAGATACTATTAATGTTACATTTGAAAAAAATGTGGATGAAACTCCACTTAATATTATGAAAGATCCTATTTCTAAATCATTATCATTAGTTCTAAAGTTCCATGATGATATTTTTACTTCTATTCCCATATTTTAACTTCTCATTGTAATATGGTCTTGCAATGGATTATTGAACATTTTGTAATTCTCATGATCCCCTGAATGTGATCCAAAAGTCATGTTAGGAGACCCATCAAGTGTAATTTATTGGGACTTGTCTAAGTCTTGAAGCTTATATCACAAGGAAAATAATCTATTAGTAGAATGCATATGGCCCTGGTGGAAATCACAATATTCATTATCATCATAATAATATCCTTGTGGAAGAGGTTTAATCATATCAACATTTATACCTCAGTGTAGGGAGAGATATGAGTTGACACTCATCCAACTTATTAATAAGAATCACCATAGGCTTTGTGAATCTAGTTATTTTTTTGAGTGATGGATTCTGTAATACAACTCGATGTGACGCTACCATGTTCATCGTTTGATTAGTATCACATTTTGGTTCATTTAAATTAACTTTGTAAGATGGATTTATCTTAATTTTTTTATTAGATGAAGACAATATAGTGGCCCCATACTTTAATATCTCTTTTAATGCAAGGAGTTTCATTTCTCAATCATGCTTAGGGTCACCCTTCATTTTCTTCATAAGTAGTACATTTCAATTCCATAAAGTGTGGTGGAAAGGGTTGAAATGATACTCTAACTCAAGAGGGTTATGTAAGACATATTTTGAATCAATTGGGCCATATTTGGATGCCTTTTGAGCATTCTTATCAATGAGAGATTTTTTTCCTCCAATGATTTATTCATTTAAATGAGGATTGTGAAAAAACACCATCTTATTTAAAAGTATTCATTGAAGTTGAGATTAGATGGGATGAATATGTATTCTCACTCAATGTATGCTCAATGATTGATGTGATTAATAGATGTGAAAGAGGAATGTCCCCCATATTTGTCTCTATCATATTTGATATTTGACCATGTCATATGTTTATTATTTTATAATTATTTAAATTAATTGATAGACTCACAAGTATAAATTCAAGAAATGAGACTTGTTATCACAGGTATTTGAATTGGTGAATTTTATCTTAAAGCTATTATAGGGGGGCTAAAAATTAAGGAGTCAAATCCCTATTAGAAAATTTAATCATGTAAATTAAAAAATATAAATAAACTTACCTAAAAAGAATAATAATAATAAATGATAATTTTTTTAATTATTTTTATATTTAAAAAATATGTTTATTATTTATTATTTATTTAGTATGTTTAAATTTTTAAAGATATTTACTAAATAATTTATGTTTAAGTGTTTTTCCAAAGTGGTTAGTCTTTTCCTCATAAAATGAAACATTTTTTAATGTAATTTTATTTTACGAAATTTTTTATTCATATTCAAGTTGTGATAAATTAAAGTAAATATATATTGATAAAAGATTTAAACACTATCACAATTCCATTGCAAATATTTTGACTATTTTTTACAATTCTAAATATACCTAAAACTATAGGAATAACAAGAATCCTTCTATGATTTACTAAAATTAACCATGCCAATTTTTCTATACAAGTCCACCTCTAAATCAGTTTTAATGATGTGGCATGTATGTTAAAATCTATTTATATATCCCACTTGAACTATAATCAAATGTTCAAAAACACATTTCATACTTAATATAATTTTGACTACTTCATATATGCCTGATATTGAATTAAACAACCATAAATCATTTAGATATTGGTAGTTATATAGGTTTCATCCAATAATTCCTAAAAATGTAGATCTCTAACTGTGGCCTGTAAATATGAGTTGTTTCATTTGACTAGGACTTAAAATAAAAACAACTACCAGATGGTTGTGTAACATTGACTAATTGATTAGTAAACCTCATCCATATGCATATTATAATACAATGAACTAATACATCATATAATATAATTATCATAGTGTCACTCCATGGTGCATCTATCTAATTTACATGCCTCTCGATAAATGTGAATACAAGAAATTTACATACTCATTAGTATATGAATTAAAACATCATTAGTTATTTAAAATTATGATAGGAATCCATTAGTAGGCATTGAAAATCTTACTGTAAACTCTCAATACTACCATAAGAAGATATGGTGGACATATTGTGAATCTAGTAATTTTTTTTCACGGTGCATTATGTAATAAAACTCGATGTGTCATTGTTGTGTTCATTGTTTGATTGGTATCATATTTTGGTTCATTCAAATTAACTTTCTAAGATGTATTAATCTTAAATTATTTATTGGATGAAGCCAATGTAGTTACCCCATACTTTATCTTGTTTAATGTAAGAATTTTCATTTAATGGTCATGCTCAGGGTCACCCTTCATGTTTTTCATAAGTAAGAAATTTCAATGCCATAAAGTGTGGTGTTAAGGGTTGAAATGATACCTCTAGTATAAGAGGGTTATGTAAGACATATTGTGAATAAAATGGGCAACATTTGGATGCCTTTTAGGTGTTCTTCTCAATGAGATATTTTTTCCTCCAATGCTTTAATCATTTGTAATATGGATTGTGAAAAGGCCCCACCTTAATTTAAATTATTCATTTAAGTTGGCATTAAGAGGGATGAATATATATTCCCATTAGATATATGCTCAATGTTTGATATGTTTAATGGTTGTGAAAGAGGAACATCCTTATTCATAATCAAGTGGTGATAAATATAATAAGTAAATCCATATTGATAAAAAGATTTAAACACTATCATAATTTCATTGAAAATATTTTAACTATTTTCTATAAGTCTAAATCTCTCTGAATATATACAAGGTTCTATCCTCTAAGCATAGAAATAACCAAAATTTGTTTGGCATTTACAAAATGAATCATGACAATTTTTGTATACAAGTTCACCTCTAAATCAATTTTAATATCTTCGTACATATGTGCAGAGTTATTTATATATTACAATTGAACTACAATCAAATGTTCAAAGACATATTTCATACTCAATATTAAATTTTGACTACTTCATGTGCCCCTAATATTGAATTAAACAACCACAAACCATTAATAGTGGTAGTTGTCTAGGTTTCATCCAAGAATTCTTGAAAGTATATATCTTTAACTATGACTTGTAAATATGAGCTGCTTCATTTGACTAAGAGTCAAAATAGTAACAACTACTAGATGGTTGTGTAGCATTGACTAATTAATTTTTTTTTGTAAACCTCATCCATATGTATTATTATTATAATAAAATAATCTAATATATCACATAATATATTTAATAATCATTGTGTCACTCCATGGTGCATTTATCCAAATTCCATGCCTCTCCATAAATGTGAATACAAGAAATTAACAAAACCATTAGTATATGAAGTACAACATCACTAGTTATTTAAAATTATGATATGAATCCATTATTTGGGAACTAAAAATATTACTTTAGTTTCTAAATACTAACACAAGAATATATGGTGGACATATGTGACCCATAAAAACTATCCATAATGAACTAAAGGCCAACCATATCCTATATGATTAGTGACACAGTGATATAGAAATATTGAAGGATGTGATTGGCTTCTTTTCATGGCATGTGCCTTTTGATAAAGTAACTTGAGGATATGATTATATCTATGTCTAGAGTCTCAATAATAATGAAATTCAAAACATAATATGTACAAAATAATTATAGCAAGGTCAAATTTATGTATGTACATATTTACATACATATTTCTTAAACAAATATAAAATGTGAAGATGGGGGTTATTATGTCAATAAATTTATTAAAAAAAATACATATTTTCATTTAAACATAATTTACATGTTTGAATCACACCTTAGGTAAGTTGTTACACAAATGAAATCACATTAACACCATCTATGTTTGCTCCTACCCATATAGATGGAGGAGGCTCAAATAAGGTCAACGATGAAAAAAATAAAATATTTTCATTAGTTAGTAATATATATATATATATATAAAATCATATGCATCTAAATAAATGACAACTTATATCATTTAAAATTACCTCTGTGTATATAAACATCAACCAAGTAGTTGTAGCAATATATGAGCTACAAGATGGTTAACAATATGGCTAGGAAAAACATTATTCTATTACAACCTAAAAAGTTACATATATATTATTGTAATTTATTATTATGAATAATAATTATTATATTTTAAATAATATTTATAATTTAACAGGTCCAAAAAAAATTACATGTCAAATTTAAAATATACTTGCAAAAAAAAAATGTATGTTTGAAAAAAAATAGAAATGCAGAAATGTATTCGTAATGGAAATGTGATCACAAATGAGATTATAAAATGTTGAATATAAGAAATTATTTTCTTACATATACAAATATATTTATTTTCCCTAAATATAACCATATTTAAATTTACTTTTTAAAATTTTTTTATTGTTGATATTTTTAATATAATTTTTTTAAATATTAAAACATGAGGAAAGGACCTCAACATGTTATAATTAGAATTAATTTAAATTAATATTTATAAACCATAAAAATTTAAGCCATGTCAAAGGAGTGGTAAAGACAATTATACTAAAAATTTCTCCCATTTAAAATTATGATCAACCCAAGGCTTATGATACTGATTAAGCCTCATATATCCATGCATGCCAGATACTAAAAATTATAGAAGATAAACTTATGATATTGGGTGTTGTGTTAATGTGTATTTCACTAACATCTTATAAACATTTTATGAGTGATTAACCTTGCAAAAATGGCCCCAAAATGTAGTCTTAGTAATAAATCCACCAAAGATGGACCTAAAACATCATTTCAATGGTGTCCACATTTTGGGTCATGAAAATGTGTAATGATAGTTATCTATCACATTTATTGAAATAGGGGTCAAAACCATATCATCTATCCAATTATAAATAACACCAAAATTGGTTTACATCAAATCCTTTTCCTGGTCTAATTTATGTTTTGGTGCATAGAGCACTAGAAGATATACATTAGTGTGGTCAAGTAGCAGTGTTAGTTAGACCATCTCCATGTACACTCTCATAAGCATTATCATGGTAAAATTGGATCATATGTTACATGAGGGTGTCAATAAGTTCTTTAAGTGCATTTAAAGTGTTAATCTCTATAACATCCTTCATTATAGAGGGGTTTATCTTAGGTTAAAGTGGTTATTTGATAGAGACTCTCATAGGTTGATTAGGCACATGATATGCACCCAAAATATTTTTTTGAAAACATTATTATTTGAAATAAAACTATTAATAATAAAATTAATAAATAATTTCATTCAGGATATTAAACTTGCATTAACTTTTTCTCAAAAAATATGAAGGAACCTTATTATTGTTAGAAGGTAGGGCATCATAACCATCCACCATTAGTCCTAAAAATTCATTCTCATAAATTTATGGTGGCATTAGTGGATTGTAAAATGTTTGAATTACATTAGAAGTGCTACATTAGTTTTTGAATTAGTGAATAATGAGTATCTTTTTCTTTTTTTATTTTTTATCTCTCAAACTAACTACTGACAATTTGACATTATCATATTAGGAATTAAATCTCTCTATAAGATTCTCATCATCAATTTTACATGTTACCATTTAATAAAATTCACATATAGTAATGTAGGGGTTCTGTGATGGGGGATTGTTGATTATTTTTTAGGGGGTGCTGCTGAGAAATTGTAGGATTGTTTTTCCTAATTTACAGTCCTAAGTTCTTTAAAAATTTGTGCAATATACATTGCTTAGAAAAATTAGGAGTATTTTAATTTAATAAAAAATTATTTAAAAATAAATATATAAATATTATTGGATACAAAAGTATAGTTGGAAACCAAAAAAAATGGATAAACCATGAAAATATTTACAATTGTTTTTTAGGCCTCAAAATTATCCTCCTAAATAATAATTACTTATTATTTTAAGGTGTATATATTTTGTACATAGTTTTTTTATTTTTGATGATGCATGGAATTGATCTACGCAAAACTATAAAGGTAGTAGCCCCTAACATGGGATCCCTCTGTAATGACTCTAATGTATTTTTTCAAATAAGTATGATAAGGGTTGGCTAAATGAGGATCTCTCATTAGCCTAATTAATTACTCAATTTATATTTTTATATTATATGTGTGACCAAATCCACGTTATTACATGGGGGTTCTTATGGAATTGTAGAAGGGTTAACAAATTTATGACTTTTTATTTTCATATTCACTTCCCACATTTTACTTTACATTTTAATGAATACTATGAAACCATTTGACATTTATTACCATTTTGGGTAATTATTACCTTTTTGAGTTTTAGTCAAATGAAATAACTAATATCTACAAGCCATAGTTAGGGATATACACTTTCAAAAATTCTTAGATGAAACTAAGCTAACCAGTAAAATAAAATAATATATTATTTAGGTTCAGAAATGAATGAACAATAAGAAACAAAACATATTTTCCTAATATTGAAATTTGATATTCATCCCATAATAAAACAACAAATTCATAATATGAAATAAAGAGTTTCTAATATTTATGAGAAGGAAAAATTGTAGTTGACTACATGTGCATGATTACATGTATCTTACTATGTATTTTTAAAAAACTCTAATAAGGCTACAATATACATGAGTAAAAAAACTAGTCTTGTCTGTGGAAGCTGATGAACCATTCTCTAGCTCACTTTATGGCACCTTCATATACAAAAAGATCTATTAAGAAATACATCTAATAGTTAGAATTCAAAATTGAAGTTTGTAAGCAATCATTGTAGTCTTAATAAACTGGAAAAATATACTAAAGGATTTAAATGGAGAAATAAACTCATAGTTGATAACTAAAATAAAGATTCATTGGCACTAAATAAATTTTAACTTAATTTTAATCAGTTCAATAGAAAAATTTCATGTGACTAACTAAAATTATAGCTCCAAATACCTCATGGTTAATTAAAATTGGATTGTCATTTTGTAAATTAGAACAGAGATTCCTTTGCATAATTTATATGTAATTTAATAGTTCATGGACTTTTTATAACCAAGATCAAAGGGCTACAAAATTAATAATTTTCATTACTTGAAATTTGATTGTTCATCTACTTTACTACCCATTGTCTGATACCAAGTGTTATCTGCAACACCAAATTTAATGATTCATGATATGTGATTTAAACTTCATGATACATGATTGAAAATTTTAATCTAATTCCTAAAAAATATTAATGTCTGATATATTTGGTCTTCCAAATAATCTACCTCACCCTCTGTGCACATGGTGAAGTGCCACATAATTTTAAATCGGTACTTGTGAGGTCATTTTTGACCCCCTCCCATAAATAAATGTTAAATGAAGTAGAAACTCAATCCATTTCCATGTTACATCTACTATATATATATATATATATATATATATATATATATATATATATATATATATATATATATATATATATATATATGTATGTATGTATGTATGTATGTATGTATGTATGTATGTATGTATGTATGTATTAAAATATATTACACTAAAATATATAATATTGATTTATAACCGATATTAACATATATATTATATGATATAATAATATTCATTAATATTAAAATATATTTTACAAAATAGATAATTTATAAATAATATTAATATATAATTAATAAATTTAATTAATAAAAATATTATGATATCATATGTCAAAATTTATATAATAAAAAATATAACTTGTGTGTGTGTGTGTGTGTTGGTAAGAGGGTTATGTGAAGTGAAAGAGTGTAAATCGATAATTAAACCTACTAGTTACTCCAAACCAATGACAATGTCAAAATAAGTTCATCTAAATTAATTGTGGGTGTAAAACTATAAGGATATGAATCACCATGTAATGATTTAATCTATGATGGCTTGAAGTCTTAGTGTTAAGAGATATCCTTTTAGCACAATCTCTACATCAAAACTGCAAATCCCTTTGTTTCAATGAAGTGTATCTATATTCATGGGATAAAGAGATTAGTTTTGGGTGATAAAGTTTTTTCCTGGTGACTAAAATGGATAAAATAATTTTGTTGCAATGGAAACATTACAAGTGACCAAGAGGAATTTTAGATTTATAAATATGAGAAAAAATTGAAGTGGACATATAAGTTTGAAAGACACCATCTATTACAATGTGTATGCTTATTATTATACCACCACCACTTGTTTCTCCTAAATATATTATTAATAATGTTACATCCTAAAAAAATGTAAATGAAACTTCACTTATTATACAAGAGCCTATTCTTTCTAAATCATTACCATTGGTTCCAAAATTCCCATGATGATAGTTTTACTTCTATTTCCATATTTGAATTTCTATAATTTTAATTATACTATGATGTTGTAGCAAATTATTAAACATTTTCTTATTCTAATGATCCCATGGATGTGATCCAGAACCCATAGTAAGAGACCCATAAAGTGTAATTTGTTGTGATAAGTTTGTTGTTATTTTATTGGAATGAAATTCCCAAATTATAAAAAACTATATTTAAATATAATCTATAAATGGAAAGTCTATAATAATATATATAAATACTATATATAGTAGGCATTATGTGGTAACTAAAAATGACATTTATAATCTTAGGATGTACCAGTTAATTATCAAAATGCCCTTGAAAAGCTTCCCAACAGATATAATTAAATCTTCTGTTTCATCTATAATTTCTATAGTCTTGATAAATGAAGCTTTTGTGATTCTTATATTGAAATATTTTTTTCAAGAGGAGTAAATTTGATTAACTTACTTTATTATTTATTTTTAATTGATATTACATGGATGTGATTTGGCCATCTATTTTTGACCCCTTTATTGGTCTTCGGAGTTGAAATGGTTAACAGTGACTCTGAATTGAGATATCAAACCTTGTTGTCATGATTGAAAAGTTAATGTTTATATATTGGTATGGTGTATACCAATTATTCCCTCACATAACAATAATTTAGATAAACACACAAAATCCTTTCCTAAGAGGTCTTTGAGTTACTAGGTCTGATTTCGTGTCACTTATTTTAATTACAATTTTAGGGTCGAATTCATCTCAAAATATTACTTTGTAAACTAAAGAAAGATGGCTTGCCCTCACAACTTTTTCAATTGGTGAATTAAATTATCTCCAAGGTATTCGAGGGGGACTAGAAATTAAGGAGTCAAATCCCTATTAGATAATTTTATTATGTTACATCCTCAAAACATATGGATGAAAATCCATTTATTATGTAAGAGCTTATTGTTTCTAAATCATTACCATTGGTTCCAAATTTTGATGATGATAATTTTACTTCTATTTCCATATTTGAACTTTTATAATTTTCATTATACTACAGTCTTGTAGTAGATTATTCAACATTTTCTAATTTTGATGATCTCCTAGATGTGATCCAAAAACCATGGTAGGATATCCATCAAGTGTAATTTGTTGGGACTCATTTAAGTCTAGGGGTTGACCAAATATGCTCAAGGGTTACTTACACATGTAGGGAAAGAAATGAGTTGACACTCAACCAATTTTATAATAAGAAGCATCAGAAGATTTGTATAGCTAGTAAATTTTTTGTGTGATGCATTTTGTAATATAGCTTATTGTGGCATTGCCACATTCACTATTTGATTGGTATTACATTTTATTATGAAAGAGCCTATTATTTATAAACAATTACCATTAGTTTGAAAGTCCCATGATTATAATTTTACTTCTATTTCCATATTTTAATTTCTATAATTTCATTGTATGGTATTATAGTAGATTATTAAACATTTTCTAATTTTGATGATCCCCTAGATGTGATCCAAAACCCATGGTAGTATACCTATCAAGTGTAACGTGTTGCGATGAGTTTATTGATATTTTATTGGAATGAAAATCCCCCAAATTATACAAATCTACATTTAGATACAATCTATAAATGGAAAGTCTATATATAGAAATACTATATATAGTAATTATTCTGAGCTAGCTAAAATTGGCACTGATCACCTTGGGATGTACTATTTTAAAAAAATTCCCTTAAAAAGGTTTCCAAAAGATATAATTAAATCTTGTGTTTCATCTATAATTTCTAAAATTTTGACAAATGATGTTATTTTTGATTCTTATATTGAAATATGTTTTTCAAGAGGACTAATTAAGTAGATTGGATTACTTTCTTATTTAAATTCAATTTATTTTACATGGATGTGATTTGGCCACATATTTTTGATCCCATTATTGGGCTTCGAAGTTGAAGTACTTATTTATTGGCTAAATGTTTAACATATACTCTGGATTTAGATATCACACCATATTATCATAAATGAAAATTCAATGTTTATAGATTGGTATGGTGTAGAATTTTTATGCCCTCACATAACCATAATTTAGATAGACACAAAATCCTTTCCTAAGAGGTATTTAAGTTACTAGGTACAATTTTGTATCACTTATTTTAATTGCCATTTTGGAGTCAAATTCATCTCCAATTATTAGTTTGTAAATTCAAGAAAGTGACTCGCCCTCACAGATATTTGAATTTGTGAAGTTAATTATCTCAAAGGTATTCCAGGGGGGTTAAAAATTAAGGATTCAAATTCCTATTAGACAATTTTATTATGTTACTGTTGGCATCCTAGGTTACACCCTATTTGAGAAGAGGAGTGTTCAGGTCCTCCTCCTCAAACCTAGTCCAACATGGGACTGTACTTAGGTTGTGGGTTACTTAAACTTGGGTTAGACCTCATAATAAAATCATATTCCTTTTGGATCTATCACCCGTACAAGACCTAAACTAGCTCCTTACTAGGAAAAAGGGAGAGAGATTAACATTAATCCATGAAACCATATAAAAATGAGGTGGTGCACCAAATATTTTATCCTTACACTTGCACAAGACACACTATAAGATGAATTCAAGACTTTAGATGCTCACTTTGTTTACTCTTTGATCAACCCTCACATAAGTGTTTCATAAAAAGATATGGACTAGTTATAAATCTATCATGGGAGGGAAGTTATGCACTTCCAAACTAATCAATAAAATTTATATTACACATAGAATGTCCTGTGAGAACTACCAAAACACTTCTTGAAGGTGTGAAAACTTAGACAGAGGTAATAAAAACATTAATTAACTTAACCAAATCAATGAATTCATGAGACACACTTCAATTTACCTTACAAATGAAGGAATTTAGTCTTTTATTACATAAAATAGGTTTTATAGTACAAATATTATTATAGTCTAGTCATGCCAAAGAGAGGGATCAATTTCAAGGCTTAGAAGCCCATATTTATAACAGAAAGGGATGTGAGAGGTGGGGATCAATAAGTAGAAAGATGGATAATGGAGCATAATGACCAAGATTTTCAATCATTCTAGTGTTGATACCATTATAAAATACTATAATGTATAAGATTACTTTTGGAAGGTGGTTGTAAAAACCATATCAATTCCTTTCAATTTGTTTCTAGCCTACATTAATGCTCTTTATAGTTACAATGATGGGATCAAGTAATTTGAAAGTTGAATTACAGCCTGGAAGAAGTTAAAATAGTTAGATCAATATGTTGTGATCTTCTTCCAGTGTCGATTACTCTTTATTAGTTAATATTTGGTGTGTAAGAGTGGAGAAAAGGGTCATAATCATGTTACTAGCTTTGGTAAGGAACTCATCAAAGCCAATGTATATGTCTCTATGTATTCCCTTCAAGATATTTGTTCTGGTTTGACCTCAATTGTATTTGATCTCCATTTAAAGTCCCAAGGCTTAGACTTTTGATATCGACCATTAATCTTAATCTAGACATCTCACATTATTCTAATTGTTAGGTCTAAATTTGTCCTCACCATCAATTAATATCCTCATGATTGAATGTGCACCATTGATCTTTCTATGTACGAATTAACATGAGCCATCTATCTTATACCAGTTTAATTCCCTCAAGACACTTGTCACCCATGCATTTACTCTTAGAATATGCTAGCCTTTTTACCCATTATTCACTATCAAATATACTTTATTCAAGTGAACACACAACATAGATCTCTTTGGGCCCACTAACATCATCCTCACCTAATCATCATTGGATATTTTGATCTGATTGAATGCATACCATTGATCTCATTCTAGGAACTGTTTGACCTATTGACTACCTACATGCCATTGATCTATGATTTGATGAAGTGATATTTCAAAACTTGTCAGTGACACATTTATCCTTACAAAATTTGATTTCAAATGGATATTACACGAGGCTTAAACTTGACATCTGAGTACACATTTCACTCTACATGTCTAACTTTAAAATATTACATCTTGAGTTAATAATATCATTAAGATACCCAATTTATATAAGATGATATTGGTACTAAATGAATCATTTCCATATGATCCTTTAGGCTTGAGAGGCTTCTTGAGCATACTTATAAAATGAGTAAGCACACTGGTTTTTTTTCTTCTCTATGATGTGTGATGAATATCTGGTCTATTCTATTTATTTGTGCTTGAAATATTATTTGAATCTCCAAGGCTCAAATGAAATTTTGAGGATTGTGCAAACCTACTTCATGTTCCTAAATGTTATGATCAACATGGAAACCTGCTTTCTCAAATTTTGACAAACTACACTTTAAGTTTATTTTAAGTGTTTCAAAAGCTTTTCAAGCTATATAGGATATTTAGACCACTCATTCCATGTGGAACTATTTTTAGCTCATCGACCCAGTAAAAAGTTGGCATGTGGGCCAAAATGGCCAACATTTCAAGTGACACATGGGGAAGCATGCTTGATATGCTTGAGAACATAGACTAGCTACATGACTATGGGATGCACCAATAATGATGAATCTAATCCATGGCTACAAGAAACCTTTTGAATTACAAAGACAATGAATACCACCAAAATATGGAAGGAAACAAAAAAATATGGAAGCCAACTAAACAAAGTTAAAGGAAATGTACTAATGTGTGAGGATAGCACTTGGAGGGAAAGAAGAAGAAATACTAATTTAACTAATCATGATAGGGCATGATCTATGTGGATCAAAAGGAAAATCCATAAACTCACTCACTCCAAGAGATGGTACAAGTTTCAAATCAAGATGCTTATTAAACATTATTTTTGATGAAGCACTCTTCTTGATTATGAAATATCCTCACATCTCCTCAAATGAGTCATCAATAGAGAACCACTCACCAACAAAGACATGAGATATTTTTCATATTGATTGTCATCTACAACCTCATCAAGTGATATCTCATCTATACATTGCCCTTGAGTGGCCTCATCTTTCTTACTATCAGCTGTAAGTTTATTTAGATCTTTGAGGAGAATTGAGAAGTCAACCCAATCTATATCATGATCTTGAATGAGTGACCCTTGATCAAATTTATAATAAAAATTCTCTTTAATTGGAAAGATATCCCTACAAAACTCTTTAATCTCTTTTAGAGATTCAACGTACAACTACTAATCATCTTTTTGGTCTTCATTTTGATTAACATGAATAGGATCAGTTTGAGAGGTATCTTGATCCTTCTCAATAGGAGATGTCTCAAACTCATCCATGACTTTATATTGTACTAATTTGTTTTATATTTCTTCTTCATCAAGACCATCCTTCTCAAATAAACTTGAGATAACTTCTTCAAGATTAATTACAACCTCATTATCAACTACATCCTCAAATGAGTATCAATGACAAAAAGATCCTCACATGCACTTGAATCATGTTATTCACACTCTCCAAGAGCTTGGCTTGTAGCTACAACCTCTTTCTCTATAATCCATAAAATAGTGTCCTCCTGAGGAAAGGAGATGGTGGGAGGGTGATAAAATTCATTTGTTTGAGAGGTATTATGGGACATCAAAGGTTGATTATTGTAGGACATTGGGATCATGAGGTAAGTGGAATCATTTATATGACCTTGAAGAGGATGGAAGAAGAAACTTTTGAAGACCTCTACCTTCTATTCTTTCCAGCTTGCCATCACCTCATCAAATTCGAAAACCTCTTTGTCCTCAAGACAACTTGAGTTTAAGGGATGAGTAAGGAAGAAATGGAACTACAAGAAGGCTTCATCTCTTAAATAGATTTTTGAATAGGCATATGAGTATACTCTTGACTCTAACTATAGAGTTACATTTGCTCAAATTGAGTATGGTTAAACATTTCATGAGAATGAGGAATATAAGATTACTGGTAGGGAATACAAGAGACTTCTTGAGATAACTAGTTTAAATGATCTTTCTACCTCTCCCAAACCTCCATATTCTCCAATACAAGATTGTATAACTCATTCCTCTCATCTATATCATTGAATACATTTAGAAACAACCCATTCACTTCCCCATATTAAAAATTTGAGTAAAATTTTATTGAATATGCTAGTAGTTTAAGATCTATTTAATCCCTTCTCTCTTAAAGACAAGGCTGATAATATGCAACATCATATCAATATGGTGAAGGTGAAATATGGTCTTGACACTGATATGGTTCACAAGGGGATAAGGGTCATACTCTTGATAATAACGATCATAAGAAACCTGATAAGGCTCAACATAGCTTGGATAAAACTCTTGGTAAGGCTTATTGGGATTGACAATAGGCTCATATGGATCATGAAAAGACTAGTGTGATCCATCATAGCGATAATAAGGAAGTATATCATATTTTTTATCATACACAACCATGAAAACAACATCAATATAGTTGTAATGAAAATAAACTTTCTTGAAAACTATGTTCGAACTATTATAAGAAATTACTCAAGATTGGAATCACCAAATAGATTATGAAGAACACTGATAAAACTAAAATTTTATGAATAAATAATTCAATGGATCCCACCAATCATGCTAGGACTATTGGCATCCTAGGTTACACCCTAGCTAAGAAGGGGAGTGTTCAGGGCCTCTTATTAAAACCTAGTTTAATATGGGATTGGCCCTAGGCTATGGGTCACGTAAACTTGGGTTAGACCTTAGAAGAATTTCATTTTTGTTATGTATCTATCACATATAATGGACCTAAACTTGCTTATTTTTGTGAAAAGGGGAGAGAGATTAACAATAATCCATGAAATCATATAAAAAGGAGGTGATACAACAAATGTTTTAAAATTTATACTTGTCGAAGACACACTATAAGATGCATTCAAGACTAAATAATCTCACATCACTCACTCTTTGATCAACCATCACATAATAATTTCACAAAAAGGGATGGACTAGCTATCAATCTAACATTGTAAGGAAGTTGTCGACTTCTAAACTAATAAAAAACTATATATTACACTTAGAATGACTTGTGAGAATTACCAAAAACACTTCCTAAAGGTGAGAAAACTCAGATGGAGGCATGGAAAACATACATTCACTTAAACACATTAATTAATTCATGAGACACACTTCTGTTTATCTCAAAAATGGAGGAATTTAGCTTTTTATTATATCAAATAGGTTTTATAGTACAAATCTTGGTAGAGTCTAGTCATGCCAAAAAGAGGGATCACTTTCAAAGCTTAAAATCTTGTATTTATAGTAGAAAGGGATGAGAGAGATGTGGATCAATGCATACAAAGATGGAAAAGGGAGCATAATGATCAATATTTGCAATCATTCTAGCATTGATGCCACTAGAAAAGACCATAATGCCTAAGATTAATTCTAGAAGGCAATCATAAAAACCATATCAGTCTCTTTTCATCTGTTTCTATCCTACATTGATGTTACTTATGGTTACAATAGTGGAATTGAGTTGTTTTAAAGTTGAATTCCAACATGAAAGTAGTTACAATAGCTGGATCAATCTATTATGATCTTGTTTTGGCATGGTTTTCACCTTACTAGTTCATCTTTGACATGTAAGAATGGAGAAAAGGTTGTGATCATGCTACTAGCTTTAGAAACAAACCCATCAAAATTGATGCATTGAAAGATGGAAAAGGGAGCACAATGATCAATATTTCCAATCATTCTAACATTGATGCCATTATAAAAGACCATAATGCCTAAGACTAATTCTAGAAGGCAATCATAACAAACATATTTATCTCTTTTAATCTATTTTTATCCTACATTGATGTTCTCTATGTTTACAATAGTGGAATTGAGTTATTTGAATGTTGAGCTCCAGCATCAAAGTGGCTACAATAGCTGAATCAATTTATTATGATGTTGTTCTAGCATGGTTTTCTCCTTACTAGTTCATCTTTGGCATGTAAGACTAGAGAAAAGGGTTGTAATTATGCTACTGGCTTTAGAAACAAACCCATCAAAAACTAATGTGTTTACCTGCATGGCTTCCCATTAAAATATTTTCTTTGGTTTAACCTTGTTCATATTTGATATCAATTAAAATTCAAAAGGCTTTGAATTTTGATATTGGCAATTGATCTTGAGTTGGGCTTCTCATATTGTCTTAATTCTCAGCTCTACATTCATCCTTAGGATCTTAACATTTTGACCTCTCACTCACCATCAATCAGCATCTACATTCATCCTTAGGATCGTGATTAACATTTCGACCTCTCACTCACCATCAATCAGCATCCTCATGATTGAATGCACATCATTGGATCTAATTTCTCATACACCATCGATCTTTTTGTGTATGAATGAACGTGAGACATAGATCTTCTTGTTT
Organism: Torreya grandis; assembly: GCA_037957365.1. Taxonomy (NCBI): domain Eukaryota; kingdom Viridiplantae; phylum Streptophyta; class Pinopsida; order Cupressales; family Taxaceae; genus Torreya; species Torreya grandis. The sequence continues at coordinate 884,407 of JARHVA010002011.1, read as the reverse complement.
AACAAACTTAAGATATTTATTATAGACACCAAAAATGTGTACACTGTGATTCTAAGAATTGAAGTACCCATTGACCACCTTAAGAGCCCCTTGGGACCATTTAAATTTGAAACCCTAACATAGTTTACTCATAATCAATTTGACTTAATTGGCTTAAAACCTAGCTTTCACCTATTTGCACCCTTTACCCTTGACCATCGATGGTCATGTTGACCATCACCAGTCACCGTCACTATCAAAAATTAGGGTTCATAATATTTAACCAAGAACATGTAAAACACCTTCCTTGTTATTCTAAAAATAAGTTATCTAAATTTGCACACAAGCCATTACATGGATGATTTATAATTAGATGGCCTAGTTGAACCTTTTCTACCACCTCTTTTTTGTGATTATAAAAAGAGAGTTGAGTTGAGGATTTGAAATCAATCTACAATAATTATCAAGAGATTTTGCATCTAAGATTTTATTTTTTTAAACTATCTACCATGTTAGAGAGTCAATTTTCCACTACCTCTCCACCAAATTTTTAGGTACAATTACTCTATGAGATTCATTTCTTGAGATATATTCCACCAATAGGTCAATCTTCCTCAACCTTATACCAACAGATAAAATTTTGGTAAGATGGTCAAGTACTTATCACCTTCTCAGTATTTAACTTTACTTTATTTCCAACAAACTTTTACAATCAACCTATGTTTTACCTACTTATTCACTTTTCTAATTTTTTGAATCCATCTTAGTTGATTGATCTCATCAACTAGCATTTTTACCAACCTAGATCCAAACACATTAATCATCGATGGTTGTCTCAAATTTTGATGGTCAACTTGACCACTGATGATCACCTTAACCACCGATGGTCAACTAGACCACTGATAATCATTGTGGTAATAAAAACCAACAAACTAATTTCACCTACCAACACCCAATCAAACCTAAATTTTTGTCCCTACTTATTCACAGACCCTTTTCTAATTTTTTGAAGCATAACCCAACTCCCTAAAACTAGTATTGATTAGTTTTTCACTAATTTAATCATTTTTAATCTATTTTCTAAGCAAAAATTCTTGTGTTTAATTTCATTAGTATTGACTTATTGATGCAAGTATCTTCTATTCTATTTATAAACTTAATTATTTTAAAAATATGTATTGATAGCCCTTAAGGAAGCTCTTGCTCTAGGGACATAGATATTGTTAGGAAATCCACTTAGATATCTATCTAACGAACAAGTTTACTTTAGTGTTTTCTTATCTATAGGTCATCCTCCCAAGCTAAAGAGGAGTTCTTCACAATCTTTTGATTCAAAACATGTAAAATTAATTATGTTTTTCAACCACACCCATATTTACTTTATTCTTTTCTATTTTCCAATAATAAGGAGAAATTCATTGAAACATTCTAGCATGCCCAGTGGGACCCTTGTGTCCTTACTTGGGTTCTTATTTTCTTGCATTTTCTCTCTATTATATGCTCATTGATGAAATCAAAAGTTTTTTTTAGGATTAAAATTGTGCATACATCAATTACTCGAAAGTTTAGTTCACATAGCTTAACTTTAATGTAAATTAAGCTATCGTATCTTGACTCTTTCTTGCACACACTCAACCAAACCACTTGCATCAATTAAACATCAAATAAACATGAGACAAGGTCTAACTAGGATTTCATCACCTACTGATAACCTTAACCTATCCCAAATATCCTACTTTGAGGTCATTATCAAAGGGAGAACCAAATAAACTCTCTGGTTGAGTATAATCTTTCTCTCTCTCTCTCTCTCTCTCTCTCTCTCTATATATATATATATATATATATATATATATATATATATATATATATATATATATATATATATATATATATATATATATATATATATATATATATATATGATAAGAACCCGACACCCTTATTGTTGAGGTATGTGAAATGTGGAGGTAGGTACCACTACCAATCCATGTATTTATTCCAATACAAATTATTTTTGAGTTCTTAAATACAACCTAAAACCAACATTAGATTTTCTCTCTAGTACCCACTCTACAAATCAATTTCAATCATGTATCTTCTTGAGACATAAGCCAAAAGTGACATTAGTTAAAAATATAGGGATTAACATATCTTTTAGAGTGTGATTTTATTTCTTTGGCCATTTTCTTATCTTATCTTTTTCTGAGTAGTGAGGTTTTTTTTTCTTTTTATCTCCCCTTTCTTATATGGTTCTCACTTGATAGCAGTGAAGAGACCTTGTAGAGAAAAAGCCATCACAAACCCAACCTACCTCTTCTACCTCTTCATCCATGGACTACATTTTTGAACCAATAGACTCTCCTCAACCCTCAAGAGTTTCCTCAAGGAGATGAAAATTTTGTTTCTTTCCTAGATAACAATCATGTAGCCTTGCAGCATTATCTTAAAACCATGTCTTAAATTTTCCTAACTTTATCCCCACACATAAATCAATTTTATGGAATGTCTCTCCACCTCATGGGGAGTATCTCCATTACCACAATCACATCTTGACTATTAACTACCCAAGTCTCATCATCAACCAATAACCCCTTTGAGACTAACATTTTAAAACCAACCAACCTAAACTACCACTACCCTTATATGTTTCACTCCTGCCAACCACTCTTCCATAATAGGAGTGCCTACATATATCACCACCAACCTTCCTTTATCTACCTCCAATACATAAACCACTACTCTTCTTCAAATCGTTGTGGTGTCCATACCCTCTACTTTACCATTACATATTTAGACATTATCATTGATAAGGGGAACTTAAATTGGATAACCCCTATGCACCATCAAACCAAGCCCTTGACATATTTAGGAAAAAAAATTTGAACCATGCTCCTACCAAGAATGAGAGAAACAATGTTGAGTGCTCTTATGATACCCATATAACTAGCATGATGCTTGATGCACTCATTGTTAAAGCAGCTATTACCCAATCTTTTGGTCCATCTCCACCATCTATTGAGATAGTGGACTTACCTCCCCTTCCTTTGAACACTAAATTTGAAGAAATACCATCCTCTTTCCATACATTTATTGAGGTAGTGGATCCACTAGCCTACCTTTTAACTAATATACTCAAACAACCAATCAATGCTACCTCACCTTCACCTTTAACTATTGAGCAAACCACTCCCCCTTCAAAAACCATTCCCAAGAATAAAATCCCTATGTCTACTCCTCATATAGATGAGTCACCCATCCAAGCCTCACATATTTTTATTAAGGAAGATGATGAGGTTACCATCCATGTGTCCCCACCTAGGGTCCTATCTTTCAGGTCTATTATTTAAGGAATTAAGTTAAGCTACAAACCATTATCTAGGCTAGTGCAAATATTGGAATTTATCTCCAAACCTAACATGGATCAAACCACATTATAGCATTAATTATGACTACCTTATATCATGAAGCGATAACATCCAACCATACATTTAGTAGACCAACCCACCAATTCTACTACCTAATTTTTTACGTTACAAACCAAACCAATAACAACCTTTACCAATCTAATAATGCCTCAACCATCCATGGAATATAAACTCCAATTGATTGAATCACCTTCTCAAACCAAACATACCAAACCAATCAATAACCTTGGCACCTTTCCAACAACAAGCCTTAGTCACCTCTTGGTGAAGGTGGATCTTGCCTCAATAAAACTAGCAACAAAACACCAGACCAAAGCAATGAAAGATGTAAAACCCCACAAAGGCTATAAGGATTAAAATTTTCCTCCCTCAACCTTTCCCTCCATTCTAGGCACTCATCCCTCTACATTAAGTAGGAATCAAATTACCTCTACCAAAACCCCACCACCTTTTTTGGTTACGCCTTTGTAGTTGCTCTTTGATTCACCTCTTTTGACCATGCCAATGATACCTAAACTAACTACTTTTTGATCTTTGACCTATATCTCATCAACCTACTTTCCTAAACCTAGGTCATGAATGAAGCATACCACTCTACCCAAGACACCTACAACCAAACCTATCTCAAAACAAACTCCTAATTCAAACATCAATGTAAATAATATTGCACCCTTACCACCTTTAACTAAATCCTACTCAACTATTCTCTATAGGTTATTGTAGACTTCATTTTCAGCATTACCTCCTATTAGACCCTTTATCCCTATGCTTCCAAGCCCATCTGATACAATGACCACCACATGTGTTCTTATCGTAGGACACCTGGCCATGATAAGAAGAACTACAAAGCTCTCCAAACGATCGTCCACTAGCTTTATGATGTGGATGATCTATTAATAAATCAGCCTCTAATGGGTCCCATACCTACCCAATGCTTACCTACTCCACACCCACCTAAAAGTGAATATGAGTCCAACCACTATACTACTTGAACCTCTCCTTCTTTTTATACCATTAACATGGTCACAATATTGTAGTACAAAGATAAGGGGAAGGATAATGTGTCCATTCCTTGGATGTATCCCTATTCTACCTCCTAACCAACTCACATCTAATCATTTCAATCTTTGACTAGACCCAATGTGTCTATTTTATGTGCCTCCTAATCTAATCCCTAAAAATCCATTAGGAGAGTTATTTTCAAGTAACTTCACCAGACCTTGGTAAAGATGAGCTTGTATGAGTTGATCTCTACCTATCCCCCTCACCTTTAAGACTAATATAGGCTTTACAATCCATTGAGGTCCAACCCAAAGATCCCCAACCTCTATAAGCATTTGTTGGAGAATTTTAAATTTCCAACCTTGTTACCTTTAAGGATTTAGAAATACCTTCCATCCTTCTTAAGTACCCATATCCCCCTCACTTTATTACCACTTACATCAACCAAACTCACATAAAATAGGTCATGATTGATGGGGGAACTAAAATTAACAACATCTCCTCTCATGCCTATAAAAAAATCAATTGTTTGGACAATGTCATGTTTGAACCTTAGTTGTCCTTCATTCCTTCAATGATACCATTGCCACTACCTTGGAAAATATCATCCTTCATAACCATTTATGACCTCATGTTCTCCCTAAAATTTTATATGTTATAGAAGGTGAATCCTAATACATTTTGTTAGGACAACCTTAGATTAGATTCATGAGTTGCATTCCTTCTACCCTCCACCATTACATTAAGTTTAAGCATGAATTTCAGGTCATCACCATCCAACCTAACCCAAGCCCTTTCTTAACATGTAACATGACATATTTACCTAATGATGTCCTCATACCCCCATCTAACACACCCACAATAGCTAAAACCTACCCTTAAACCACCAAATTGGATATCATACCCCTTATAGTAATGAGGCATCAACTAGTTCATCTATACCTTCACACCAAATCCAAACCATAGACCATTTCAATAAATGTTCCATCACCTTTCACTGGGGGAGCATCACATTCTCACCCTTGACACTTTCCCTACTCGTCATGAGTATGGGTAACTCACCAACCGACCAAGATATGATCCTAATGTCAGAATTGTCATTCCCTTGAAAAATATCCCCAATGTCAGGCCCATTTTATTTATGGGGGACTCAAAAAATCCCTTGGTGCTTATACCACCTCTTTTCTACCTCAATCATTCACCATTGGTTTCTCTTAACTAGATAAACTAAGTTTCGATAAAACATATCTCCATTGGTGTGTTTGGAAAGAATTTAGTCTTATGTGATAGCGGTATGGCCCAAACGAATTGGTCACCATCAAAACTAGGAAGCCACATGAGAAACACATATTGGGTTTCATATTACCTAATAATAATAAATCCAAATAACCCATACTTACCATTGTTAAGGGGGATATCCCTTCCTCACTGACCATGCATCCACTTGCATGTGAGGATGATGACATCATCCCACCTAATGGTTTTTCCATCAACACGATTAGCCTCAAACCCTTGACTTATAAAAAGTATGGGGAAACTTTAACAATCCCTTTGACCCACCTTTAAATGATAGGACAAGACTCTCTTATCATGAACACTATTTAGTGCTAAGATGATGATTCTACTCTCACCCATCTTGGTGCCCCAAATTCTTCAATCCACAAATCCCTTCCTCCTAAGTCTTTGACCATGTTGAATGAATCCACCATAGATATCAACTTGGGTACTCTAGATAATCCCCACATTGTCAAAATCATTCAATCATTGAATGTTGAGGAACTTCAGGATTTACCATCTTTCATCCAAGACCATAGCATAGCCATTGCTTGGTCTTGTAGTGATATGCTTGAAATTGACACTATCATTGCTACCCATAACATAGTCACTCATCATGATGCCAAACCTATCTATTAAAGGCTCTAATGCATGCATCCCCACATATCCCTTCTCATAAAAGAAGATCTTTAGTTTCTTCTATTTATTAACTTTATTCAATCCATTGACTACCCGCAATAGATATCAAATGTTTTACCTATCACCAAAGCCACAAGGGGACTATGCATTTGTGTGGACTTTTGTGACCTCAACCTCACCTACCCAAAATATAAATTCCGTCTACCAAGAATTGACCAAATTGTTGATCTTAAATTTAGCCATGAGATGTTATCTCTCATGGATGGGCTCTCAAGTTACAATTATATCTTAATTTCTCTTGAAGATTAGCATAAAACCACTTTTACCACCCCATGGGGAACCTTCTGCTATAGATTCATGCACTTTGGACTAAAGAACACTGGTGAAACCAACCAACATGTCATGACTTATATCTTCCATGACCTCATCCATAATATTGTTGAGGATTATGTTTATGACCTTATCAAAAAATCCAAACTCTGGAAGGATCATTTGGCAATTCTTAAGATTAAGTTTGAATGCCCTATCCATTACCATATCCACCTAAACCCCAAGAAGTGAATTTTTGGGGTCTTTTCAAGAAAGCTTATTATTTTTATTATCTCCCTTAATAGAATTAAAGTTGACCCCACCAAAATCAAATCCATCATTGACATGTTTCCTCTAACCAACCTTAAGCAATTATGTATCCTATAGGGAAAACTTCAATCTATTGATCATTTCATTTCCCAACTTTTGGATCGGAGCTAACCCTTACACCACCTCCTAATGAAATATGTATCTTTCACATGGAATATCAAATATAAAAATACATTTGATTCACTCAAAATGTACCTTTTCCCTCCACCTATCCTTATCCCTCCAAAGGAATACCAACCCTTTTACCTCTATAACTCTGCCATCGACCATTCCCTAAGGGCCATGCTATCTTACTAAGATGAACAACAAAGAGAGCAAGTGATATACTGCATTATATGCACACTTGTATAATATGAAAATTGGTACACCCATAATAAGAATATTTCATTAGATTTAGTCATTATGGCCACCAAAATTTTCCATTACCTTCTTAATCACAAAACTTATGTCATAACCAACACCAACCAGCTCAAGTACATGCACTCCAATCTCCATAAAAATAGTGTATGGCCAAGTAGCTCATGATCTTAGTAGAGTTTTATCTTTATTTAATTTAGTAGAAGTCAATTCAATGGAAAGTTATTTTTGACCAATTGGCTGAAGCACCATTAGTAGGAAACCAACCTCCTCTTCTTGAGTTCCTTGATGTCTCTATCATGACCTTATCTCAAGCAGACTTTACCTATTGGGTCACCATATTATTCAATGGTTTGAAGTGTTAGCATGGTGAGGTAGCATGTATCATCCTTATCCCATTTGATGATGAACCTCTACCTTTATCCTTCAATCCTAATTTTTAATGTACCAACAACATTGATTGAGTAAGAAGCCCTATTGATAAGCCTTCAGACTATCATAGCCCTAGGAGTCAAAATGATTAACATATTTCGTGACTCCTAACTTGTGGTCAATCAAATAAATGGATCCTAATATTTTAATAATGATTTTCTACAACAACATAGATAACTAGTTGATTAAATCTTAGAATCATTTGAGCATTATCTCATCCAGTCATCCCCATGATCTACTAACAAGTTCACCAACACCATGGCTCCTTTTGTCTCTCATATACTATCTACACCCTTGAAATCTAAGATATCTATAATTATTCATAGGCTTACCTAGACTTAATATGTCAAACTAGATTCTCCCACCATTTTCAATGTGGAGAAGACTGAAACCAACCTTTGGTACTAACAAACCTTTGATTATCTTAACCTTGGCATAGTTACTTTTGGTCTCTCTAGGAATGATCAAAGAGAATTTATTTAGGGTATATTTTACTATACCATTATGGGAGGAATTATATATAAATGCAATATTTATGGCCTCCTTGTCTGTTTCCTATGTAGTCACAAAGCCTCTCACACTATGAAGGAAACACATGATGGAATCTATGATGGTCACTTTAGTGGCCTCACTATAAATAAGTTTATCCTTCATCCTAGTTATAAATGGCCTACCCTTAACCAATATTTTTGTGATTATGTAAAAAAGTGTGTCAAATATCAAGATCACACTAATGTTCATCATGCACTTAGCCATAGCCTTTGAGTTTCCACCTATTTTTGGCCCTTCTCACAATGGGGTCTAGATCTTATTGGTGAAAGGAACACTAATTCCTTGTAGTAACACCATTCTATTATCACCAAGATTTAGTATTTTATCAAGTAGGTAAAGGATATCCTTATGGTCTCGACCAAAGTAGATAAGATCATCAACTTTATCAATCATCACATTATATGTCGCTTCTGTGTTCTTCATAAGATTATCATTAAAAATGGTATATCCTTTATGAAAAAACATGTTTAGGGTCTATTTGATGAATTCAAAATTAATTTAAGCTTCTCCTCACCCTATCACCCTAAGCAAATGGATAGGTAAAATCCATTAACAAAATACTTAATAACATGTTAACTAGAATGGTCAATGCATGTAGTCAAGATTGGCACCTAAACATCCCCTTCATTTTGTGGGCATATCATACTAGCCTTAGAACCCCTACATGTGATACACCATTTTCTCTCATGTTTGTAGAAAGGGTTATCTTACCTCTTAAGATTAAAATACCCTCTCTTTGAATATATTTTCAAGAATTTTTTTCAAAGGATGATTATCATCAACATCATTTAGCCCAGCTCGAGCTACTTGATCATCATCATCTACCAGCCCTTACCCATCTCCATGTATATTAAGAGCACATCAAAAATGTCAATAAAAGTAACCTCAAAGTGTGAAAATTTAATATCAGAGAGCTTATCCTAAATGAAATCCAACATGTCACTAATATGGATAAAAGTAAGTAGGGTAAGTTTACTTTTAATTGGCTTAGACCTTATATCATAACCCACAAGTATGGATAAGAAGCTTACTAGTCATGTTTTCTCAAAAGCTACCTAGAACATGAGCCCATAAATGCTTTTCATCTGCATCCATTCTTTTTTTGAGAAGGATCACATTCACCTTTTGTCTAACTTAAGCTCATCCCTTGCTATCTACCTATATTCTAGCTCCCTATTTTAGGGGTAATCAATTAAAACAAAATCATGTGATTATATGTCACCAATATATCCTTATATTAAATAATACGTATCATGGCTCTACCGATGGCATGGTTCTCATGGTACTTTCCTTACCGTCATAGGATGGAATCCCATGGTCATTGTCACCTAAGATTCTTTACACCTAATCAACCTTCTTGTGCTTCTAGTTTTACCTTCATAAAGGTGAACCACTAAGCTAGCCTAAGCAATTATATGTCAATAAAAATAACAAAATTCCTATTGATATAAAATCATGGGTCATTCCTAGCATTCGTAGACTACTCCCTTGAAGGATAGTTATTGAAAATCTATTGAAAATTGCATAAATGTAAGGTAGAGTACTCCCTTGAAGGACAACTAACATAAAGCCTTGAATAAAGCACATAAACTTTTACCACTCCCTTGAAGGATGATTGTGTAATCATTTGTCAAAATCATATAAATTTATTGAAAGCTTCCTACATTGATTAGATTCCCATATAGAGAAATCAACAAAATACCCATTATCAAAATCATAAGAAAAGAAAACTAATTTTGAAAGTCATAATCAGTTCTCAAGCAGCAAACTAAGGTGAAAGCCAAAATCATATTTCAAAAGTATACTTAACACATTGATTAGTCAACACAATTTTGACATAGGCTTATTTATCCTACTTATTGGACACTTACAAAAGAGGTATGGTAGTCTCGTAAGAAGGTTCCATTTTCACCCATCTCCCCTTTACACTATATGCAAGGGATTCTTGAGCTTACTTGACATTGTATGGTCAAGAAAACATTTTAACCAACTAACGAATACTCATGTGAATCACTCAAAGGGTTTATGTTAACTAAGTAAATCCAACATTGGCCTTCTTTTAGTCCTTGTAAGTGAAGAGGAACTATGCCCTCTTCTTACTCTATCATGACTAGTTGATATTTTCATTATGACATTTGTCTGTTGATTATATTATTTGGTGTCCATCTAAATTTGTTAATTAAATTACCTCATGTGCTTTATTATAAAAATTAACAAATAGACAACCATAAAAATCATAATAAAAGAATAACATCCATGATCATTTAAACAACCAACCATTTTTCGACCACATGTCTGTAGTCTACAATAATATACCATATACACATTAAGATTTAACATCTCTTAATCCTAACCATATATCAAATCCATCTCATGCCTAGAAAGTCTAAGTGAATATCTAGTAACTTAAACATAGCATAAGCATAATCCATGATCACATATACACATCACATCAAAAGCATTATACCTCAACATCAAACCATAAATCATCAACATGAGCATAAGTAACCATAACATATATAAACTCATGAATAAAATAGCATAATAATGTATACAAATTAGATAAACATGACTTTCTCTCAAAAATTTACATCTCACCACATCAGCTCATAGGCTAGAATCAGAATTATATAAAAAATGTCATACTCTAGATATATCTATACCCGAGGGACACCACTCCCTCCTAGAAAACTATTTTATATTAGCTCCTTCCCACCTATTATCCCTACCAATCCAATAAATCTCCATATATATGTAGATATAGATGTTCCCCACTACCCTATGTCACTACACTAGCACCACCTACCAATATGGCTCTATACTCATTCCATCAAGGCTAATCTAGACACTATGTTAGAATAAAAACCTTGTAATACCATAAATTATCTCATATATCTAACTACCATGCTATAGGAGTAAAACCTAGTTGTGTTATATGTCCTATTCTTACTTCTCTTCCTCTCTACCTTACAGAGTCCCACACTTAGGTCAACAAGCCTAGAGATGTCTTGGCCTAATCCCTCTCACTCATGACAATAATAAGCTGACCCTATAAGATCACAACCTAACCTTATAGTGTGAAAATGTAGCCCTAAAACATGGCCACTTATCCTTTTAATATATGTACCTATCTCTATATAGTGGTTAAAGTCACCACTACCTATCCATCATGGCCTCTCATCTCCACTAATGTCTACAATTGTATATATGGGTTGATACCATATCATGTTTCCATATACTAACCTAGCACCATCTATCGGTGCCCTAGATAGTATTTTATAATACACTAAAAAATTAGGTAAAGGATGTGGCTCTGGTAATAGGGTCTCTAAATCTTCTCTCTTGTACATAGGGAATGAGCCTAAGATACCATATATTAGGCTAAACTACTAACGTACCCTATCAAATGGAATTTGATCTACCTACCCATCTCACCTATTGACTATCCATATTTATATTTTAAGGGATAATGTCTATCTCTTATACCTTGGACATACTAAGAAATGGATGTATGGCCTCTATGTGATATCTCCTATCACTATTTCACCCAGTGCACCATTGAACCACACCACATCATGAGCACTACTTATCTCATTTCATGACCTCCACCATTGAGTCACTTGTAGGCCAGGCCATCCTTATCCACACTCACAAAATCCTTATATCCTAGTTGGTTCTCTCAGTCCACCCTCTACTCCAATAGTTAATCTCACCCTAAGTAATCAACTTGCACATTTAACACTCAGTGCCCAAATCACCTAGAGATCTAGGTCAATGACACCAAAAGACAAAGTGAGTAGAAAGTAATTGAATTTAACTTTTACCTAGTATTTTTTTAAGGTTTTTACCCTAATTATAAATTATTAGGGTGACTATTTATGGTCTCCCTTAGGGTACCTAACCATCGATGGCTAGGTCGCCCCACTTTTCTAGCTCTTCCTCTCTACAAGCCACCTCTCAGTAGACTCAACATCAACTTACCCACCCATAGATTCTATCTTATCCACCTACCCTAACCACCTTGTCACCTTAACATTGGTCTATTTTGGCTCACCTATCATGTGTTTTGTGACACTTTTTTCCTAGTTCATTGACATTAGTAAAAACATTTCCATATTGACCCTTTTTGAACATGTATTACCTCATTTTTACCTAACCCTCTTGTTTCTTTCTAGGAGAACTTCCTACCTTATATACCTGTGACACTTGACCCATTTATGTTTTTTATGAGATCACTTCATGCCTTGGATACCCTCAAAAACATTGACCTTGTCTAGGAGACTAACAATTACACCCATATACCATGCTTCAATGTGGTCATATGGTACACTAGTCTCTTTTCCCTTATCAATGACCTTTGTTGTTTTCAACCATGGAAACCTTGTGTTTGTATGATCTTGGATATCACACCTCTTGTCAGACATTATGTACTTGTTTACATTTTATTTCCCAACCTCTCATCCACCTCCATGATGTCCACCTTCATCATCATCTTCACCCACCTTGTCAAACATACACCTAATTTTGTTTTCCCTCATTCACTCCTAATTTGAGGGGGAACACCTCCTCCGATACTCAAGGCAACAAGACCTTTAACTATAAATAAATTGTTATTTTATAGCTCATTAATTCAAAGCCACATAAAAAGATGGGCAAAATGTAATTACCAAAAAGTTGCACACCATAAATCCAAGTGTCAAAGTACCCCTTAACCACCTTAGGACCCCTTTGGGACCATTTAACCTTCTAATCCCTAACAGATATTACCCATAGTCAATTTGATTTAACTAGATTAAAACCTTGATTTCACCTATTTATACCCTTTACCCTTGACCATTGATGGTCAGGTTGACTTCCGATGGTCACTTTGACCATGGATGATCAGGTTCCACCTCTTTAACCAAGAACATACAAACTAGTTTCCTTTATTTTATAAAAATAAGTTATCTAAATCTATGTGTGAGCCATTACATAGATAATTTATAATTAGATGGCCTAGTCAACCTTCACTTCCACCTCTTGCTTGTGCTTATAAGAAGATAGGACTTGGGAGGAGAAATCCACCTCGAATCATTATCAAGATATTGTGTATCTAGGAGTTTATTTTTGCAAGTCAATCATTATCAACAATCTAATGAACTAGCTACCATGTTAGAAAGTCAATTTTCTGCTAACTCTCCACCAAGTTCTCAAGTATCATTACTCTATTAGAATCAAGCTAGAATCCACCAAAAGGTCAACTATCTACCCAATCAACTTCTAATAAGAAAAGTATTTATTTTTTAGTATTCATTAACTTTATTTCCATTTCAAAATCAACCCAGGTCTTACTCATCTCTCTAAATCCATCTTTTGGATCTCGTCAACCAGCCTTTTTACCAACCCAGATCTAGACATAGTAATCATTGATGGTTGTCTCAACCATCGATTTTCTATCTAACCATAAAAAGTCACATTGACCATTAATTATCACCTTCAACATTTATGGTCACCTTGACCATCAATGGTCAACCCAACTATCTATGGTCATTGTGGTACTAAAAACCAACAAGCTAATTTCACCTACCAACACCTAATCAAACATATTTTTTTATGTCCCTACTTGTTCACAGACCCTTTTCTAATTTTTTAAAGCATACCCCAACTCCTTAGCACTAATATGATTACTTTGTCACTAATTTAATCATTTATAATATATTTTCTAAGCAAGGATTATTGTGTTCAATTTTAGTACCATTGACTTATTGATGTATGTTCTATTTTTTTGATAAATTTAATTGTTTGAAATGTGTGGATTAACAACCTGTAAGGAATCTATTTCTTCTAGGATCTAGCTATCGTTAAGTAATCCACTCACTTATTTTTCTAAAAAATAAGTTTGTTTTAATACTTTTTTATCTACAGGTCATCCTCCGAAGTTAAAAATAATCTCTTCACAATATTTTGATTCAACATGAACACAATCAAATAGGGTTTTCAACCACACCCATATTTAGTTTCCTCTTTTCCCTTTTCTAATAATAAGTAAAAATTCACTGAAACACTTATCACCTATGTATTTTCTCTCAAGATCCACTCAGCTTTTGACCCACCACTCACCTTTAGATCTACTTTATATGAGTGAAAGCACAACATAGATCTATTTTGGCCCACTGACATCATCCTTATTACTTCACCATTAAATATTTTGATCTAATTCAACATAGACTATTGATCTCTTTCTAGGGACCTTTTGACATATTGGCTTCCCATGTGCCATTGATCTATGATTTGATCAAGTGATATTTTGATAGTTGTCAGTCGTATGTTTATTCTTTGAGCACTTGAATTTAGATAGTTATTTTATGAGCCTTAAACTTGATTTATGTGTACACATTTCACTCTACAAGTTTAACTTTAAAGGCTTATATATTGTGATGTAAAACTCATTAAGATATTAAATTTGTAGATGATGATCTTTGCACTAAATTCAACATTTCCATGTGATCTTTTGGGATTAAGTGGATTATTAAGCATACATAAAAAATGTAGAAGGAAATTGGTCTATCTGCTTCTCTATGATGTGTGATAAAGGTCTGGTCCATCTACTTCACTTGTTCTTGAATTGTTGTTTGAATCTCCAAGGCTCGAATGAACATCTAAGACTTGTGAAAACCTACTTCATGTTGTTGAATACTATGATCACAATGGAAACTTACTTTCTCAAATTTTGATAGACAATAATTTATGTTTACTTCAAGTGTTTAAAAATATTTGTAAGCTATATGTGGTCTATGGGCCATTCATTCCATCTAGAACTCTATTCAACTCATCCACCCAAGCAAAAGGTTAGCATGTTGATCAAAATGGCTAACAGTTACATTTTCAAAAAAAATGGATGAAACTATAATTTTTATGCAGGAGCCTATTGTTTCTAAATCATTACCATCATTTATAATGTTACATGATGATAATTTCACTTCTATTTCCATATTTAAGCTTATATAATTTTCATTGTATGTCTTATGTAAGATTATTGAACATTTTCTAATTTTGATAATCCCTTGAATGTGATCCAAAACCAATGGTAGGAGACCCATAAAGTGTAATTTTTGGGGACTTTTATAATTTGGGGATTGACTAAATAGGCTCAGGGGTTTCTTATAGGTGTATGGAGAGATATGAGTTGACACTCAACCAACTTCATACTAAGAATCACTAGAGGTTTTTTTAATATAGTAATTTATTTGTGTTATGTATTTTGTAATCTAACATGTTGTGGCACTACCATGTTCAATTTATAATTGATATCACATTTTTGTTCTTTAAGATTAAATTTTTAATATGGATTGATCTTAAATATTCATGTATCGAATGAGGTTAATGTAGTGGCCTCAGACATTATCTTGTTTAATGTAAGGAGTTTCATTTCTCAGTCATGCTCAGGATCACCTAGTTTTTTTATCATAAGTAGGAGATTTTAGTGCAATAAAGTGTGGTGTAAAGGGATGAAATGATACCTCTAATTCAATAGGTTTATGAAATACATATTGTGAATCTAGCACATAATTTGGATCCCTGTTAGGTGTTCTTTTCAATGAAATAATTTATTCTTCTAATGCTTTAATCATTTATAATGAGGATTATGAAAAATCATCACCTTGGTTCCTTTACCTTGATTTACAATATTTTGTCTCAAATACAAATATATATCTAAAGATGTTTATAAAAGGATTAAAGTATATTAGATAATAATATATGGAAATCTATTTATAGACATTCTATATAAATAAAAAGTGTTTTTGTGATAGATGAATATCATCTTGGTCATCATAGAATGGAACAATAAGTCATTAGAAAGACTTATAAATGATTTTCAAATGAGTTGGTAGAAGAAAATATAACTCATCATCTTTGGATATACTAGTTAATCATCAAAATTCCATGAAAAATATTCCCAAATGAGTCTTTTACTATTTTATTGGAACAAAATTCCCTAAATCATACAAATCTACATTCAGATATAATCTATAATTTTAAGTCTATATATAGAAACACTTTATCTAATAAGTGTTCTAAGGTACCTAAAAATGACATTGATCATCTTGTGATGTACTAATTAATGGCCAAAATGATTTTGAAAAGATTCCTATGAGATATTAAATATTGTGTTTCATCAATAATATAATTTATATAATCTTAATAAGTAATTTTTATGATTCTTGTATTGAAATATTTTTTTCAAGAGGAGTAAATTTGCTTGGATTAAAATTTCCTATTTAAATTTAATTGATTTTACATGAATGTGATTTGGCCATATTTTTGACCCCAATATTGGGCTTCAAAGTTGAAGTACTTGTGTTGTTGGCTAAAATGTTTAACCCTGACTCTATATTGAGATATCACACCTTATTATCTTAAATGAAAAGTTAATGTTTATAAATTTTTATGGTGTAGATTACTTATGACATCACATAAACATAACTTATATAAACCCATAAACTTGTTTCCCATGTCTAGGTCTTTGATTTACTAGATAGAATTTTATGTCACTTATTTTAATTACCATTTCGAGGTTGAATTCATCTCCAAATATTAGTTTATAAATTAAAGAAAGGTGACTCTCTCTCTCTCTCTCTCTCTCTCTCTCTCTCTCTCTCTCTCTCTCTCTCTCTCTCTCTCTCTCTCTCTCTCTCTCTCTCTCTCTCTCTCTCTCTAAGGAATTTGAATCAGTGAATTAAAAAATCTGAAAGGTATTATATTTGGGCTATAAATTAAGGAGTCAAATCCCTATTAGAAAATTTAATCGTATAATTTAATGAACAAATATAAATAAACATTTCTAATAAGAATAATTATAACAAACAATAAAAATTTATAAATATTTTTATATTCAAAAACTATCTGAGTTTATTATTTATTTTTATTTATGTTTAAATATTTAAATATTTTAATTAAATAATGTACATTATTTAAATGTTTAATATGTTTAAATATATAAATATTTTTTAGAAATATTTTTATATGTTATAAATAGTTATAGAAACATTTATATTATTATCGACTTAAAAATTCCTACATGCTTCAAAATTAGGGTTAAGTTTATATTTTTATATTTTCATTATTTTATCTTAGTTTTTATTTCTCCCTTTAGAAGACCAAAAAACATTCTTTTATTGACTGATAGGTTAATTATTGCATTAGTGGTGAAAATATTGACCCCATTTTTCATTGACATTTCTACAGGTCCTTCTTGTCAAGTATTTAATCTATTTAATTTATTATTTTACTGTATCTAACATGTGTGATTTGTTTATCTTAACATGACCCTTGTCTTCATGTTTATGGATTTAAGTTATGAAATTATTGAGATTTAGACAGACTTGGATATTTATTATGAAATGGTCGAGATAATGAAATGGCAAAGATTAGGATTGTTTAGCACTTGTGTTCAATAGGGACCCAAATGCTGAATGTAAGGGGAAATAATTTTTTATTAACTATAAGAAAACAATAAAAATAAATAAGTGTTGAGATGAGAGAGAGTTTCAATGGTTCCACCCTATCTTTATCTCTCATTGTTAATCTGTTGGCTCTGTTCGGGATACCACGAATTGTTTTCATTTTAGACTGAGTTGAAAAGTCATTTTTTGGGGTGGTGAATTTTTACCTCATGTTGCATCATAATATTTAATTAATGAGTGATTGAATAAAAAATAAAATTATTATTTAGTGTGGCAAAATTTTCCCTCATTCTTTGATAATTTTGGATAGAGAGGTCCCATGCATCATTACATATTTAAAAATTGATTATAAAATATTTGTACCTTAAAAATAGGAGAAATTAATATTTAGGGAGAAGTTTTTGAGGGGTGGGAAGTAGTAGGGGGATAAATATTTCTATGGCTTCTCCTTTTTTTTCCATTTCCATCTATCATTTATATCTAATCAATTTTTTTTGAAGAAAAGTTTTATATTAAAATTATTCTAATTTCTCTAAGTATCTTGTATTACACATAATTTTTCTAGTCTTCAGAGCATCCTGTATAGGTGTTTAGAGCACCCTATACAATTCTTCAGAGCATTCTTAGACTTCTTCAGAGCATCCTATGTATGTCTTTGGAGCACACCCAAAGCATCTTTGGAGCAATTTTAGAGAATCTATGGAGTGTCTTCAGAGTATTTAATCTTTATAACTCACTTGTTGAATCCTCAAAATTGTATTTGAAAGAGTTGTCAAAACTATGTGTTGCTTTCTCAAAATTACTACATCATTAGGATGTGTTACTATAATCAAAATTACCCCATCCTTGGGATGTGTTTTTGTACTCAATAATTTTGCTATTCATCCAACATAGACAAAATAAAATGGTAGATACTTATTAATAAATTACATACAAAGAAAGAATAAATTGCATTCATATCCTATTTAGATTAGACTTTTACTAATAAATGTAATGTAATATCTAACCAAAGGCAACACTTTATGGATAGTTTATATAACTATGATGAGCTATATGAAATGCTCAAAATTTATTCCCTGCACTTTACTTTTTGCATGTCATCCTGTAAAGATGTGAGATGACTGATCCTAAATCCAAATTTCCTAAGTCAAACTTTTGACTCAGATCATAAATATCAAAATGATGGCCTGAGTCATGCTATCCCCTTGACAAGAATCCAAGATCTCTAAAAAATGTATGCAATTAGGATTGAAATTTAACTTCTTCTTAAGAACTGTAACACTGACATGAGATAGAGTACATAGAATGATTAGAGGCCTAAATCTCATCCCAATCTAGACATCTGAACCTCTTTCTTCTAAGAGTTGAGTGATTATTTGGCAAATTACTTTTGCTCTCCTTACACTCCATCTAATATTGGTGGGGCTAAGAACTTACCTATGCTTCAAATCAATAGGTAATGTCTCCCACCTAGAAATATTTGCATTGATAAAATTGTCTTGAAAATATCATAGTCATGAAAATTTCCCAGTGTACAAATGTTTTTTTGTTTCTAGGTGCCAAATTATCCTACATAATACTTTTTGAACACCATTATGAACAATAAAATCAAGTTCAATCACATTCAAATTTCACATGATCGTATCTAAATGTTATAATAATGCAAGGTTAAAAAAAAATTTAGAAATTTTCTCTCACTTGTTAAATATGCAGCTATGGAAATTAGCTTTTGAGCTAATTTTTACATGGTTAATTTTATGTGTTTCTAGTTTTGAAATATGACCAATGGATACATTTCAATCTTATTTTATAGGTAGTAAAGGATGTCAAATCTTGTTCAAATTCATCATGGTGATACTTAAAGTTTATTATAGAGAAATTTGAAAGATAGTTCACATATATTAGATATAATGTGTGGAATGTGCAGCTATGAAAATTATCTTTTACATTGATTCTTACTTGAGTCATTTTCTACACCTCCCAATTGTTAAATCTTCCAAAGGAGCACTTTTGAATCCAATTTGAAAAAGATAAAATGCAATCTAAATTACATGATAATTTGTTTGATTATACCTTGATGATATGAGAAGGTAATGCATTTTGTTTTTTAGCTACGTGAGTTTCTAGTAAAATTTTATGATGGTGTGAAGTGACCCTTCTATGAAGGTTTATCACTTGGCCAACTTTTCTCTAGAAAACACATAGAGTGAAGGTCATAGAGGTTATTTTGATATTTTCAATAAACTAAAAATACCATTTTGAGTATATTTCTAAGAAATTTCTATATATATAAGATACGATGGTTTTTACTAATATATTGCTCTATGATTTTCTATTATTCCATGTTGTGAAGGTGTTGATGTGATAGTGTGCAACTACATGTTGATCTTTAATCCATATATTTTGATCTACATATCCATTTTAAATACTATTTATTGTGATAAAAAGTTGACTTTTCCCTCTTTCTAATTATGTTGATTTGAAATTGGAGAAATGTATGATCAAAATTGGTTAATATAGGATCTATAAGGTTTTGGTGATTTGACAAGCCTTCCCAAAGTGTCTAGAGGCTTCTAGAAGACCCAGTGGGAGATGTGATGAATTTGAAAAGTGGGAGAGGTTAATTAGAAATAAAAGGAAAATCAAAACATTTAGTAATACTTGTGGAAGAATGAAGACTTTTTCCATGTACGATGACATCACTCAAGTCATCATCCATTTCCCCTATTTCGTCTTCTATTTTCTTCTATATATCTCTAATTTTTGTCATTGTGAGAGACTACTTGATCTTAAGGTATGGCTTAGACCTTCCCATTTTATAATGAAAACACCTTTTATTAGTAATATAAGAATTAAGTTACCTTTCTATATGCTTTCATCTTCTATTTAGTTGAGTTTGTACATGAATAATATGTGAAAGATCTCTCTTTATTGGTTTTTGTCCTCTGTATCTTGCCTCTATGCATGATAGTTTTAGTTTTTTAGGTAATAGGATGCGTTATATCATTCATGAGGTGAATATAGGCTTTGGATAAGATCATCTCTTCCTCCTTTATCTTTTTTCCTTTAGCATTCTTAAGAATCACTTATGCTATGTGGTATTTATGGAGTTTGTGTGAGTGTATAAGAAATTGGCTATCATATATATGTGTCTTAGAGTAATGAAATGTGTCAAAAATTTATGTATCACCCTTTTTTCAGCCATCCCTTTCCCCTATTTCTAACCCTTTTCTTTGGAAATCAATAGTTTAGAGTAGTTTTTTAAGATCCTAATCAATACACCTAGTGATAAGCTATTTATATACCTCTCATTTAACCAACCAATAGATTGGTGTCATTTTTAACTAGGGTAGTGTCCAACAACTATTTCAAATGAGACTATTTTGTATTATAGTTGTAAATTTCACTATTATGGGGGTTTTACTTTTGTTATGCTTTCTAAATCCTAAAAATAATAAATTTAACTCTAACTCTAGTTTATATGAAATTAAATATATATTTTTTGTTAATCATTCACACTATCAACATCTAGAACTTAAACATCCAGAAATTAAACAACTAAAACTTTAAACTAGGAACTTATCAACTCCCTATAATGACAAGTAAATGTTTATCTAAACTCATCTCAGTATATATTCATAAGATACAAAATCTTGGTAATATTAATGCCCAAATATGTTTATTTAAAATATAGATAATCTAAGAGTTGGATCCCATGATTCTAGGAAGGCAAAAGAACCAAATCCACTAATTATAGATAAAAAATAACTAATATAAACTAAAGATACTTATGTGGTTTATAAAATAAAGATACAAATATATCCAAATGGTTTTAAGCCATTACCATGAATGGTAATGTCTAAAATAAGTCATCTATATATAGAAAATCTATATATTTATATCTATAGAGTTACTATTTAGAGTAGTAGGATTCAATTGGTCTTTAAAGCACATTCAGGTATCTTTAGATCATCCTATAGAGGTTTTTAGAGTATCATGTACAAGTCTACATAGCATTCATTAAATTCTTTGGAGCATCCTATATATGTCTTTTAAGAATAGCTAGAGCATATTTAGAGCAATTATGAAGCATATTTAGAGTGTATTTAGAGTGTTCAATCTTCGGATCTCACTTACTAAATCCTCAAAATTGTGTCTCCTTCTAAAAATTACCCCATTATTGGGATGTTATTTTAATCAAAATTACAACATCCTAGTGATATGTTGTTATACTCAAAATTGTGCTTTTCATCCAAGTTAGACACAGTAACATGTTCAAAAATCAACAAAAAATTATATACAAAAAAAAAAAAAATTACATTCAGAGCCTACATAGCTCAAAATTTTACTATTAAATTCAATACAATATATAACAAAAGGAAAAAAATTATGGATAATTTATACAACTATCATGATTTATATGAAATTATCATCATCTCTCCCCCACAATTTATCTTTTACAAGTCCTCTTGTAATGAAGTGGGATGACTGATCCTTAATCCAAATTTTTTGAGTCAAGCCTATTACTTAGATCATAAAATTCAAAATGATGGCCCCAGTCATTGTGGTCCCTTGGCAAGAATCTAATATCTATGACAAATATATGCATCCATACTTGAAAGTCAACTTCTTCTTGAGAAATCCAACACCTCCATGGAGATAGAGGATAGAAAATGATAAGAGACCTAAACCTCATCCCAATCTAGACATTTGAACCTCATTCCTCTAAGAGCCATGTGATTATTTTGCAAATTACTTTGGCTATTCCTAGGCAACCATATAATATTGGTGGGCATAAGGACTTCATTGTGCTTTAAATCAATAGGTAATATCTCCCAAATGATAAAACTTTCATTGATAAATTAGTAGAATTGTAGTTTAAAAAATCTCTAGAATTATCAATATTATATCCTAATAGATCATGATACTTGTTCTTCATATACATATGACACAGTGGTTGAAAAACATAAATAAGTTTTTTTGGTTATGAAAATTATGGTTTCATGCATAACCTAGTGGTGACTTGTAATTCCAAAAATCTATTATTGGCCTATTTCCATGTTATTTGGTTCCTTAGAGTGAAGAGAAAGGAACGCAATTGTGTCTCTCCAACAAATAAATTTATCAAAAAACTGGACTAATATCTTTAGAACAAATTGAAAGTATAGAAATCACAAATGACATCCTACCATTGTTCAGTTATCTTTAGAAAAATGTCCATAAATACATGCTTATCTTAAATTATATGTGAAAAACTAAGGGAAATTAATTAAAATTGTCATTTATAAAATTTCTAAGCAATGGACATAAATTGATGAAGACTGCCTCCATGATAATAATTTATCAAAAATAGCATAAATGTGATGGATAGAAGCATGTGTTTTTTGAAATTACATTTGGGATTATTCCAATTTATTTTGAGATTCCTCCTTATGTTCGGAATTTTCATCCTTCAAAATTGAATTTTTTTCGGTGTGTTATGCTAGATAAATATTATTTCATGTAATGGAACAAGGAAAGAAGGAATAACTCTTGCTGGTCCCTTTGTCTGAAATGTAATTTCTCATGTTTCTCTTTACATGGCATGAATAAAGGATTGTAACTTAAAAATCTATTATTGGCATATTTCCATGCTATTTTGTTCCTTAGAGTGAAGAGAAAGGCACGCAATTGTGTCTCTCCAAGAAATAAATTTATCAAAAAACTAGACTAATATCTTTACAACAAATCGAAAGTATAGAAATCAGAAATGACATCCTATCATTGTTTAGTTATCTTTACAAAAATGTCCATAAATACATGCTTATCTTAAATTATAAGTGAAAAACTAAGGGAAATTAATTAAAATTGTCATTTATAAAATTTCTCATGTAAGCAATGGACATAAATTGATGAAGACTGCCTTCATGCTAATAATTTATCAAAAATAGCACAAATGTGATGGATAGAAGCATGTGTTTTTTGAAATTACATTTGGGATTATTCCAATTTATTTTTAGATTCCTCCTTATGTTTGGAATTTTCATCCTTCAAAATTTGAATTTTTTTTGGTGTGCTATTCTAGGTAAAGATTTTTTCATGTAATGGAACAAGGAAGGAAGGAATAACTCTTCCTGGTCCCTTTGTCTGAAATGTAATTTCTCATGTTTCTCTTTACATGGCATGAATAAAGGCTTGTAACTTAGAGATATAAGTCCTGAGATTTATTAATCTATTAGTATGTTAGTAAAGCATTGCATTTCTATCAGAAATACTTTCTCTTGGATTATTAATTAGATTATGCTTATCAACATTATAATTTTTTAAATCAATAATCGAGTGTCCTGATGAAAATAGAATTTTAAAAATTACTCAATTCTTGATTTTGTGAAAATATTACATTATGGACCCTAGTCTATTCAGATTGTATTCTTTGAAGAATTATTTTTTGTTCACTAACTCTAGTAATAGATTCTACCTACCTTTGTTTCAAATTAGAAATAATCAAGTCCTTACCTTTTAAGGTTAAACATATAACATCTAACTTTGTTTGTTTTAGTCTAATTGTTTTCTCATGGCATGATAAATCCATCGCATATTGTAATTATTTTTATTCATTGAAAATTTTTAGAGAAGATGGATCTTATTAAATCAAGGGTGATTTATCCTTATGAACAATAAAGGGCACATGATTATCTACTTATTGAAGTAAAAATTATTTTATTAGGGTTCCATCTACAAATAACACTTCTTCTATGACCTACACATCTTATTCTTTTTATTCTAAGATATGTCGGTGACTATGCTAGAGTTTAGTTAGAGGAGGATGAGGGGGGTCTAAATAAATTCCCATTTATCACTTTGAACTTTGTCAAAGTATCTTCAGAACCGAGGGTGGTCAAGATGGTTATCCTAAAATTAAAACTATGGGTTCTTCAATATATATTTTTGTGGAAGGAAGAGAATATATGGGTTATCCTAATATGTATGGTTTATTTTTGTTAGGAACTAGAGAAAAATTTCAAAAGAAAGAGGACCAAGTCTTTTTCCCTCTTACTTTATTGAGAAAATAATAGTGACAAATTAGTGTAACTAGCCCATGATGATGGGTGGACCTAATTCCTCATATTATCTTCAAAGAAACATTAATCAGAGCATTGTGAAGGAAATAAGAAAGAAGAAAGATTGATCTTATATTATTCTAAACCAAATCCTTTCCTCAAGTGAAGAAGGATTTTCATAGCGTCTCCACCCACTACTATAATATGACCATCACAAGTGATATATTTCATTATATAGAAAATAAAATTTTGCCAATGTTGAAGAATAATTTATCTAATAATTCCCTTAGCCACTCCTTGGGGGTATTTGGATAGTATAGTGTGTGTCTCATTTCCTTCAACAAATATACAAATCATGGTATAAAAACTTATCTTTCCAATAACAACTACTCTATCCTCAGGAGTCCTAAATAGAGTACTAATTATAAAGGGATTTACTTGAATGTTATTCTCTTTTATAATAGCATGATATTAATTAAAATTATCATAGAATTCTAGCAAAATTTCTTATTTAAATCCTTGAAACATTTTTAATAAATTCAACCAACCTATTGTTTCAAAGACATCTCTTGCTGCTTCATCTTGTAGCAATGCATCAGATAATTTTGTTTCACTCTTTTTCTTTCTCCCACCTATATTTGGAGCAATCACTATTTAATTGAAAATACGACTATATTGTAAAAACATAGAGCTAGAATTTTCATAGGGAATAGGGGAGGAAAGAGGTTAGAGATACAACATATTAATTTATGGTAGAAACAATGAAACAAAGAATAAAAAATATGTTATATGATGTGATTATGATAATATTGACATCCAAAATTATGGTTATATCTTTGGAGCATGTAAGATATAATTGGAGGGTGCTTCGTCCAATCAAGTACTAATTATATGTCATAAAGGTCATTATTCACAATACTGGGAGAAATAATCATAATGAATTATGCATCATACTAAATCTTATTTAAAAACCCTGTATTTAAAACATAGTCACTCAAATCTATGTTGAAAAACATCATCCCATAAAATATATTGGAGGATGTTTTTTGAAAAAATTGTCACATCAAATCTATTGGAGGGGATCTTTAGAAAACACCATCACATCAAATTATGGATTATGGCATTGGTGGTCTAATGACATTGTCTTGATTCTCATTGATGGAGGTGAATTCTTTCCATTCATGATTTTTCATCTTAGGATCATAACTGTTAGTCTTAGGAGCATAGTTTTTAGTCTTTGGAGCATGTTGCAAGTCTTCTGAGCTAAACCTTCAAAATTTAGAGCAAAACTATAGTCTGATTCATAATTTGTTTATATATATATATAAACAAATTATGAATTAGACTATAGTTTTTCTCTAAATTTTGAAGGTTTAGCTCAAAAGACTTGCAACATGCTCCAAAGAATATATATATATATATATATATATATATATATATATATATATATATATATATATACATATATATATTCTTTGGAGCATGTTGCAAGTCTTCTGAGCTAAACCTTCAAAATTTAGAGAAAAACTATAGTCTAATTCATAATTTATTTATATATATATATATATATATATCTCACCTTATATATATTTCACACCTTGTATATATAAATAAATAACCTTATATATATGGTGTTTTTTGTATATATTTGTATCCAATTGGATCTATTTAATCTATGTCTTGTTTTAAGAATCACTTGGGGGCTCTATTGATGGAGGTAATGGTTGATTTGGAATTAGCCCTTGGAAGATAGATGTATGGGGATGAATCCTCTCCACATGGTACAGTAAGTCATTGTAGTGTTTTTCAACTGTGGCCAATGCAACAGTTTTGAAACTAGTGTCTCTTTAGATTATGTTTGTATCATAAGAATATAGAAATGGGACCTATTCTGATTTGGTTGTTCTGGATATTTTTGATTTAGACATGTCTTTAAAATTTTGATTGATGAGTTCATATACTAGATTAATGATGGATGAAGGCATATAAGTCCTTTAGTAAATAACACACACCACTTTGAAGTTCTTCAACATTTATCAATTGAAAGCGAATGTAAAGCCTTGAGATTCCAAGCTTTAAACTCTAGAATTTCTGAAATTTTTAACTAAGAGATACAAGCCATAAATGATAAGTATGTTTTACTTACTTTGACTTAAAGTCAGGGTGGATATTTAGTTTTGTTCTAATGGCTTCAGAAATTTACTTTTGGGAAGTAGCTAATGACCATTCTAAGATTTTCCACATGTCTTCCCATCATAGGCTAAGAACTTGTGAGATAGGGGTCCACATTTCCTTAGCCTATAGATTATAACTATTAGGTGGTTTCCTTGTAGTATTAAACTATCCAAGATTTAAGTGACTAGCTACTAGGTGTCATTTTATCATGTGATCATAATATTGAGATATTAAATATTTCACCCTATATGTGGAGGTGTGAATAGTATGATCAAGTGCCAATTGCCATGATTTGATTGGATTATTTTGTCACAAGACATTGGAAGTCAATTGGGGACTTGAAAGGTTATGATTGGGTGCCATGTGTTATGCTCTATTTGGGTTATAACTCCTTTGTGCAATAAAAATTAATGATTTAATGATAAGTGTTGCATTCCCATTAGGTCACTAGGTTATGGACATTGTAACTCTTCCTTTGAATTAAATTTTTTTGAATGGGTGATAAGTAACATGATGGAATAGGGTCACAGGTTTTTGAGACTTTAGAAAATAATAAATCATTGGAAGCCCACAATAGGGTGCCAAGTGGTAACCTTTCATTGGTTCTCTATGTCATGAGAATTTTCAAAGGCTAAAATATTCACAAGAAAGATTGAAAATTTATGGCTAAGTGACCAGTACATGTGAAACTATCACATGTGAATTGATGTTGAGTTATCATTGAGTTCCTTACAAAGGAAAAACTATGAAAATAATACCTTCATGGGTAACTTGAAGGTATCTCCTATGAGATACCTTGAAAGATAAATCCACTCTTGTGCCTTTTTGAAAGGTGTCTCTGAGGAGATACCTTGAAGGGGAAATCCAATCTTGTCCATATTTAAAAGGAATATTGTAGGAGATATCTTGAAGGTATTATAAGGGCCTTTAAAATATCACCTAGTAGTGCCTTCCATGTAAAGTAAAATTCCACTTATTCTTTAAAGGAAAAATCCACTGTTGTGCCTATTTGAAAGGTATCTCCTAGGAGATAACTTGAAGGGTAAATCCAATCTTGTGCATGTTTAAAAGGTATTCCTTAAGACATAACTTTAGGGTATTATAAGGTCCTTCAAAATATTAACCAATAGTGCCTTCCATGTAAAGAAAAATTCCACTTGTTCTTTGAAGGATAAATCCACTCTTGTGATTATTTGGAAAGTATCTCCTAGGAGATACCTTGAAGGGGAAATCCACTCTCATTCATGTTTGAATGGTGTCTCCTAGGAGATATCTTGAATTTATTGTAAGGGCCTTTAAAAATATCACCTAGTAGTGCCTTCCATGTTAAGGAAAATTTCAATTATTCATTGTAAGATAAATCCACTCTTGGGCCTATTTGAAAGGTATCTCCTAATAGATACCTTGAAGTGGAAATAAAAAATTATGCATGTTTGAGAGGTATCTCATAGGAAATAACTTGGTGTTATTATAAGGGCCTTCAATATATCACCAATTAGTCCCTTCTACATAAAGGAAAATTCCACTTGTTCATGTTGAAGGTATTGATTACAATATACTTTCAATGTTCCCTTTAATCTATGAAAATACCCTTCGAAGTATCCCCTATGATATTATATCAAGGGCCTTGTAATTCCTTAAAGTTATCATGAAGGTATTACAAGGCCCTTGAGTTAATCTTGTAGTAGATATATCAAAGGGCATTGCCATACAATCAAGGGGACATTGAATGTATCTACTAGGAAACTTTATACATAATAGTCAATGTATTGATAACTACCTTCCTTGATTGAAACACTTATTTACTCATTAAATGCATTATAAAACTCAATAATGTTGGTAAAGTTCAACATTGAGGTATCTACTAGGATATTCCTTCAAGGGCCTCCTAGTAGCTTCACAAATAACTTGAAGGTATCTCCTAAGAGATACCCTAAAGGAAAATTCCACTTGTGTGCATGTTGAAAGTGTCTCCTAGGAGATAATTTCAACATTCCCTTCAATATATGACAATTTACTTCAAAGTATCTCCTTAGAGAGTCCTTTCATGGGCCTTATAATTATTTGAAGGTATGGCAATGCTCTTGAGTGTAATTCTTGTTCAACATAAAGTGATGCAATGAAGGATTGACATTATTCAACTCTCTCTTGATGATCTTATGAGGTCTAAATTTTTGATGTTTTTCACATTGAATATTGGAATTAAGACACCTTGATCCCTCGATAAGATCTATATAAGACCTTATACATAACAATAAATGTATTGATAACTATCTTCTTTAATTGAAACACATATTTACTAATTTAATCCTTAATAGACCAAAATAATGGTGGGTAAGTTCAACCTCAAGGTATTTACTAGGATATTCATTCAAGGGACTTATAATACCTTAATGGATGACTTGAAATTATCTCTTATAGGGTAACATGAAGTTATATTAATGGGTGACTTGAAATTATCTCTTTCAGAAAGTTTTAATCTAATAATTTTTAAAAATAAGGGGAATGGTGGATCATAAAGAAATGTATATATGGTCTTATGATTTACCTTTTAAGATAGATCATCCATGGACAAGTCTTTTTAGAACAAATGTTTATTGAAAGTAGATATTGTACACACAGAGACAAACACAATCAATAAGTTTAAGAAAGATTGATATAATAAAAACAAATATCTAGGCCCAAGGTTGATCCTAGGAGATACCTTGAAGGGGAAATCCTCTCTTATGCCTGTTTGAAAGGTATATTAGAGATACCTTTAAGGGGGAATCTAGTCTCATAAAGAGTATTGATATGATTTTTATGCAAACTAACTTGTAACAAGGTAGAATCTAATGTTTATATATCTCAATGTAGGTAAACTATAGTCTATAGCATGAGTTACATGTATGTAGTTTTAACAACCAGGTGATGAAATAGTAGGTAGGGCATGTAGGTTGTTAAGCAAGGTTATGAATGCATGAATGAATTATTGTTAATCCATAGTGGGTAGGTCTAGAAAAAAATCAAAAAATAAGGGAAGGATAGAATAGAAATGAAATTTGTTGTGTCTTTAATAATCACCTCTCTAATTTTTTTCTAACTATAAAAGTGATTTCAAAACCTATGCCTATATCTAGTAGCTATTGCACACAAATAATTAGGCATGGTCAAGTAGTCTAAGATAATCTTGATATAAGAAACTCATAGGCCTCATTTAAAGGTTTTTCCTTTTAGAGTAGTTATTGTACACTATTAATGAGGATATTATGGCTCAATATTATTGAAGGATTTGAGATAGTTATTTCACATTCATATAAAAATATATCAAATTAAAACACTCCTACACACTTAATAAAATATGAACCAATCAACTTAATTACCAACAATCAATGTATTTTAATAATCCTTCAATAGTTGTTTCAAATCTATGACTATCATATCAATCAAGACAAGAAATAAATCATTATCACCTTTTGCACATTAAGAGTTATTGAATCATAAAACCAAATAAATAAGCCTAATTACACAAAAAGTGGAAGGAAAATACATAAACACATGAGTTGAAAACCAAAATTGCTTCTACTTTTGTATATTAAAAAATCTCTGATCCTTCAAAATTTTGGGTTATATGTGATTAAATATACTTGGCGAAGGGGTCACCTCATCCTCCAAGTATGTGCAATAT
This sequence comes from Torreya grandis, assembly GCA_037957365.1. Taxonomy (NCBI): domain Eukaryota; kingdom Viridiplantae; phylum Streptophyta; class Pinopsida; order Cupressales; family Taxaceae; genus Torreya; species Torreya grandis. The sequence continues at coordinate 853,782 of JARHVA010002011.1, read as the reverse complement.
AGATTACACGTCATAGTTAGAACTTTGGTTCTATGTATGGTCAAAACCATATAGAGTTATCTTATAGCTATTAATAGCTTAAGTTATCCTTTACAAAAATCATGCAATGTGTGCATGTTTACAAAAATGAATATGTAACTTTAAAATATGGTTCAAACTATAATAAAATTATAATTATACATCGACATAAATATGTACATGTAAAAACATGGCCCTTCATGGCTATGTTGATGTCCAGATGACTACATAGACTTTAGTTGGCATTGTAACTATGGTTGTTAATGTAGAACTGGAAGTGGCAGATTGAGTTTACTTCTTCTTTGTCTCTATCTTGAGATATCATTTATTTGATACATCATGTTGCTGTCAAATTATGTCCAAATTTAAAAGAGGGGGTCTATGCAGCCTAATAAATTATCTTAGTAGCTCTGCATTCTCTTCTTTTGTCATTTAGAGGTTAATCTTGAAGATCTCAACTTAAGTCACATTCTTCCTAGCAAAGATCAACTCATATTTTATGTCCTCCAATGGTAATCCTTGTAGACTTTACTTAAAATTTTATACATCCTCATAAATAATCTAATCAAAGTCCATATTTTTTATCACCTTCCTTATACCATCCATTACTTTGGATAATTTCAAATCTTTCAAAATTTGGATAATGAGGGACTCATATTCTTGATATTTATGGGCTAAAACCCTAGCTATTGTCACCCATTCTCTAGTCTCTTCTATCTTGATGACCACTAGGTTGACTATGTTGGATGTCTCTAAAGGTGTCATGAGATATAGGTTTCTATAAGACTTATTGGTTGTGTAAGCAATTAACATATTTAATTTATTCTCATTATATTTTAAAGAATTAAATAATTTCTGAGTATTCATAACATGGGAGTCTAATACAACCTGCATAAACTCTAATGCGTCCAAAGAAATATTTCATTTTTATGCTGCCTCTTGTACCTCAACTTTAATACCATCTATGATATGCATTATCTTCTATTATTTTTTTATTTACTCCAACATTGCCTCTAGTTATTGTCTATCTAGCTCTATGCCTTTGTGAATTTCCACCATAGAATTCTTATGTGCTTCGGCTAGAGATTTGAAGTCTTCATTATAGGGGGATTGTCCCAATTATCTCTTTTGTCTTTTTTTAAAATAATAGACCTCTTGTATCTCTTCAAAAAATAATTCCCTACAACATTATCTTTAATATTCCTCTTCCTTACTGTCTAAATACTGCCAGATGGATTGTCAAAAAATGTTGACATAGATCAAAACTCTATTATTTTTAAGCTAGGTATTTGAGAAGTCTTTAGCATTAAATAAGTGGACCATGGATGAATTGTCAATAGGTTGAGGTCATCTCATTTATGGGTTTGAGCACAACTTATTCTTCAACTTCCTCTACTAGTTGTTATTTCTTTGTTGCCTTGACAATTATGTAAGGTAAGGAAGGCTGAATAATCTTAGATCAATCCAAACATAAATATTGGGGGAGTGGTTGGACATTGATAAAATTTGTCTTTACCTACCTACCCTTGCTTGAGATAGTGATAATGGTTTCTTGGGATGAAGTGGTGGATGGCATAAGGAGAGTGATTTGGGTGGATGAGACATGGAGCTAAGGAGTAGCTATGGTTGTATCAATATTCTTGGATTCCCTTTTCCTTCCCAATGATATAATTATGGTAGTGTGAGAAGGAATAATGGTAGTGTCCATGATGGAAGTAGATGGCATGGTGGTGGAAGATAGATCAAAGGCAGTGGAAGGTAGAGGAATAGTGGTAGTATCCTTATCAATTTTGCAGATGAGTAGAGGAAAATGTAAGCGAGAGGAGGTGGTTAATGGATTATCTAGAGTGGAAGTAACAACTTCAAATTTAGGAGTTTTTAACATCGATGAAATTGGCACATATAAAAATATAATAATAAAAAAAGAGAGAAAGGAGGTGGTTTCTAAAGGCAAATATTTTTTACCTATTATGTCTTCCATAACTAGTAATTTCCATTTGTTAGCTTCAAGGATGAAAACCTTGGATTTCTCCAACTCTGCTTCTTCACCAAAATCTTTTTCTTCTTCCTCTGCTTCTATTTTTTGGGTTATTACAGGCAAGCTTTGATATTTATCTATTATAAGACTACCTATGGGGGGAGTCATAGTCTTCCTTTTTTTAAAAATAATAGTGTTAATATATGAGGAATAGCCTTTTTGATCCAAGGCAACTATTTCCTATGTGTTTACCCCTAAAGATGTAGAATCTTATTCTTAAGGGTAGCCACATGCATTTGAATTACACTGGTAGATGGGGGTTCTTATCATTTCTCTTCCTCATAACTGGAATATAGATTGATGCGGTCTCCTAGAGCTCCCCAAGGATTAGGTTCACTAACCCTAGGTTCTTTACTGATAGAATTCAACTTGAAAGGGAGCACCTGTGATGGATTTCCTTATTTGTTGGACTACCCTATGGGCTGGTCCTTCTAAAAGTCTAAAGATGTCCATATTGTATGATTGGCATGCTATTATACAACTCCTACACAATGATTGAAGGTTCCTATTAAATCAGCCTTAAGTGTCCTCCTTTAAACCAAAAACCCTTTCCCTTTCCAAGACCTCATCATCATTCTATCTGGTCATGAATAAAAAATCACAATCATAATAGAGATGTTGGTATGGGATACTAAGGCCATGAATGAGTTTTTGAATGTATCCATGAGGATCGAAATCCCTATGTGGTACGATGGGTAAACGATAAATGTTTCTTTTGTTTTACATGTCTCCAAATTACTTTATCATTATGTATACCATCTTTCAAATGACCATATGGTGCCCATAAAATATGTTCTTATTTTTTATCAAGTCCTCCTCAATTCTCCACTAGAGTTGGAAAAAAAATCTTGTTGAACCAATTTATCAGGTATACATTTAAAAAGGTTCAAAAGATTAAATTTATGCTGCTGATCATGATAATATTATAGTTAGGATATTGAAAATAATCACCTCTTGTAGATAGTGTCTTCATGATGCTTGCTTTGAATGTGGGCATTAGAGACCCATGGATTACTTTCCAAACATGAGGATAAACATACTCAAAAATCCTCACCATGTTATTGATATATTCATAAATATACAATATCTAGAAATTATCATAAATGCAATTCTTGATATAGCCAGTAGCTGGGCTCCATATCTTACTGATGGTTTTATACACTATTCCCAAGATGACATCTAAAAGATATGACATCATATATAATTTTCTCGCTAGAGTGGATCACTTTCCTTATTAATGACATGTTCTCTCACCTACTATCTTTTTATTTCACACAAGGTGAATTCTACATCATTGGTCAGCATCATATGCAATAATGGTACCATATCTAGATTGATGAAATGGATACTAGGCATGTCATAGATCATGTTAAGTAGTTCCATCGAATTATTCACTATCATCCTAGATTTTTTGATAGGGTTTGGATTATTACCTTCATATGTCATGGTTTTTCTAGGGAGAATCCATGAGGTCAATCCCTTATCCATTAAATTATCCTAGTTCCATGAAACTAGCCTATGTTTGTCAAAAAATTCATTTGGATTTGGTAATGATAAATACCTCCGAGAGTTAGATCAAAAGATACATGCCACAACTATATGGTTATCCATATGGTGTATTACAACATATTACACAATCTTCTCTATGAATAATAAGTCTCATACGAGGTCGATGTAGGGTATTACCTCAGGCTTAGGCATAGTCAAATGTAGTTCTTGCTTCTTAAGTGAGAGGAAGTCTCTAATAAATTAGAATTACATGGGAGATATATTTACATCTAGTGAAAATACATCAATAGAATTGATATAATCCCATAATTTATAATAGTTCCCATACCTGTTATCAAAAGTGATGGCATCATGGACTATGCTTGTGAATTTAATCAAATCCTTAATAGAAAATGGTAATGGTAGAAGTGCTTCCCTCAATGCCTTAGTTGAAAAAGAAATTAAAATTATGTGTAGTGCTTTTAGTTTGTTTAAGTTCTCTATGAAATATTCTCTTTTCTACTAGTCACTTGTTTACTTGTTATATTATCATATGTAGCTATGTATTTTCTTCCACATGATAGTAGTCAAGTTTAAATTCATTTGAGATAAATGAAGACATCAATAGCTCCATATTGTGTATATAGCCTTTAGCATTCAATTCCAATTTATGCATTATAATTCCCAACATTCACATGTTTCATATTTTTTTCATAGTTCAAATCTTGTTAGTTTAGTTGGTGGGTATTGTTAGTAAGTATAGGGAATTATTTTTCTTTATTGGAAAAGTATAATGGGATTTCAATAGTTGGGAATTTGGAGTCAGGTATTGTGTTGGTACCAAGCATATAAAATATCTAAAAAAAATTATAAATATTAAGTCTAATATAAAACACTTGAACGATAAAATCTTTGATAAAATACAAGTTGTTCAGAACATTTGTTTGAAAAATATATATAATGTGAAAACTCCCAACAAAAAATTCCAAACAAAAATTCTTAAGACCAAAACTCCCAAATAAAAATTCTGAATACCAAAATATGTCTCATAAAATGTCTTAAAAAAATTGAAGACAAAAATTTAATAAGGCCTAATCAAAATGTTTGAAAACTAAATCCTGAATTTAATTACATTAAATAAAACTAATTCTTGGAAAGGTCCTTTAATTTATTACCTAGTAGTGCCTTTAGGGTGAAGAAAAATTCCACTCATGTGCATGTTGGAGGTATCTCCTAGGATATATTTTAAATGCTCCCTTCAATGTATGATAATGACCTCTAAAGTATATCATAGGATATTCCTTTCAAGGGCCTTGTATTTCCTTGAATATATGGAAATGCTCTTGAGTGTAATTCTTTTTCAATATAAAATGATGTAATGATGGATTTTCATTATTAAACTCTTTTTAATGATGATCTTATGAGGTCTATAATTTTTATGGGTTTCACATTTAATCTTGGAATTACAAGACCTTGAACACTCAATAATATATACATAATACCTTATGCACAATAATCAATGTATTGTTAATTACCTTAAATTAAAACACCTATTTAGTCAATGAATCCTTTATACAACACAATGATAATGGGAAAATTGAATCTCAAGGTATCTACTATGATATTTATTAAAGGGCCTTGTAATAACTTAATGGGTGAGTTGAAATTATATGTGTGAGGGTAACATGAGGGTATCTTAATGGGTGACTTGAAATTATCTCCTTAGAAAATTTTTACTCTAAGAAGTTTCCAAAATAATGGGAAGGGTAGAGTAAAAAGTAAAGTCTCTATGGTCTCAAGATTTACCTTTGAAGATGGATTCTCTGTTGAAAAGTGTTTTCAAAACCAATGTTTGTTTTCAATAGCTTTTTCATGCACACAAAGAAAAATAGTCAAGTAATCTTAGAAAGTTTGATATAATAAACTTAGAGATCTAGGCTAAAGGTTTCTCCTAGGAGATACCTTGAAGGAGAAATCTAGTCATGTTCCTATTTGAAAGGTATCTAATTCAATCCATTATAAACATCAATAACATTGGGTAAGTTCCACATATAGGTATCCACTAGGATATTCCTTCATGGGTAACTTGAAGGTATCTTGTAAGAGATACATTCAATATATTACAAACCTCAATAACTGATTGAAAAATTTCAATCTTGAGATATCTAAGGAGATTAGTTTGAGGGCCTTGTAATACCTTCATGGGTAACTTGAAGGTATATCCTAAGATATATCTTCAAGATATTTTCTATGAGATACCTTGAAGATATTACAAGGACCTTCAAGGTAAAATAAAATTTCACTTGTATAACAAGGTAATTACTTGAATCTAAAAATATTAATATAAAACGAAAAAAAATTAAACTAAATTGAGGAGGAAAGTGAATGTGCATAGAAGGACCTAAAATTCACACTCTTATGTTTGACCTATCATCACTAATGTATGCTCTCCCAAGTATTAAAAGGCTCTTCAAGTTATCACGTTATCATCTAGTAGTGCTTTAAAGGTGAAAGAAATTCTATTGGGAGATACATTCAACTTCCCTTTGAGTGTATGACATCACCCTTCAAAGTTTCTACTAATATATTATTTTAATGGCATTGAAATACACTTGTAATACCATCATGGTTAACTTAAAGGTATCTCCTATGAGATGCCTTGTAAGAAAAATTCACTCTTATGCATGATTGAAAGGTATATCCTATGATATACCTTGAAGTTACCTATTGATGGGCATTTTGACACATATTATACCCATCCCATTAATCTTTTTCTTTTGAAACAAATGTTTATGGATTCATTTACCCATTAGATTATATTGGATGATGCACATATAATTTATTTTAGTTTCGTCATAGATTATTAGTTTAAGTGTGCGTTATTGTAAATATTATGAATATTTATGATGTATCTTGAATTTTAGTTTAGAGTTAAAATTTGTTGATATACAATTAATTTATACTTAATCATAAAAAATTTCATGACTAGATGAACTCTGTAACTTGCATTTTAAAAAAGATCAATATTTAAATCATTTCAATTTCTCTATAAAATGTCTTCAAGTGAGAATAGAATTCCAACACTTAAAAGGTAAAATAAGGCCTCACTTCAAGATACTTTGGATATAGTACCATTTAAACTACAAAAACTAAACTTAAATCCATATCACCATATTTAATTTTATGGTGGTAAAAAAATTCCTCTTGTTGATTGGTGTTTTGTGTTTTTTAGTACATAGCACATTCATGTAAATATATATTTATTTAGCACACCATTGGGAAAAGAATCTTCCCAGATTGGAATAATCCTTGCCTATGATAAAGATGAACATGTAGATGTCCTTCAATGTCATCTATAATTATGGAATGAAGAAGAGGGAATTCTCCATTGAGCTAAAAATAATTTCAATAAATCTACACCCAATAAAATAGAATTGACAAAAAATAATTTTTCTCCTAATTGTGAAAAATTTGGGTCTTGTTTGAATAGATATGCAAACCTTCAAATATTTGGGTTGATAGATATAGATAATTTAGTTATTAGAATACCAAACATGTTGAGATAAAAATATGAATAAGGGTGAATTAATTCTTCTACTTGCCTCCATGTAAACATGTATTTAAGATACCATGCGGTCATGACATAAAAACATGTTGAAGAAAACAATACAAGTAAGGGTAACATATTTGTATGTAGATTTGAAAGAGGCTGTGCAAGGACTCACACTAGTGGATAAAAATAAGATTGAAAAAAAGGTTGTTACACTTTTGTTGAGACAAAATTTTGATCAAACTCATAGTGAATTCTCTACATGGTATATTTCCACTAGTAATTACACCTTGAACATTCCTATAGAGCTCTATGAATTGAGGGATGTTAATATCAGAATAAAAGATATAAATTAAAGAGAGATGAATGATAAATATAATTCATTTATAAAATATAAAGAGGTTATGAGGTATGATTTGTTAATTCCCTTTGATCCAAGAAACCCTCAATTTATTATCTAATCACAATAACTCCTAAAAGATATGATGGAGAAAAAAATGTAAGCTTCAAAATTGTAGATGGCCAACACATAATTACCACATAGTAGATAAATATTTTAGAGGATGAATACACTTCACTATCATTGATAAATAAATATTCTATTATGAAGGCAAGACATTTGAATACTTTCACTCCATTGTATATTGTGCACAAAATATGTAACCAAAAGAATAAAGTAAATGAAATAATTTATAAGGCTTCATTTATAGAAAGATTTTGATTTCCACTTGATCTTATCCAACTAATAGGTTGGAATAATATTGAAATATGTAAAAAAGATGGAAGAAATACGTGAACAAGATAGATGCCTATTTACAAAAATAAACTATTAAGCATAATAACTGTAGGAGAGAAAATGCCTTTTTTTCATGGAACTGTCTATTTGAGATTAGTTTTAGAAGGAATTTGATTTTTTTGAAAATGGTACTTTACATGGTTCAAATAAATAATAATTAAATCTGATTGGTATAATAATATTTAAAAATATTCAAGGCCTTTTAGACAAACAAAAAGTAGTCGTAGATTTATTTGAAAATGGGTCTATTTCCTTCTTGAAAATCCCTAGGTACAACAACATAGATACTTTATACAAAATGGTGAAGCTTGAAAATAACATATTATCAAAATTGTAGATTATTTTAACAATGATGACTTGACACTGCGACCAGACAAAATAATCACACTTGAAGAGCAAATAAAATGTTATACAATTTGTTTGAAAAGGTTTGATGATTAGTGTGTCCTAAATGAAGGTATTTCAAAAGATAAAAAAGTTTCGTAAGAATTATCTCAATATTCATGAAGCATATTTAAAAAATATCTACATAGTGATGGAGGTTAGCTTCCTAGGAAAGCTATAGAAGTATTCAGTTGCCATTATGGGCCCCGATGTCTTTGGCCATCCATTTTAGAATATTTAATTGAAATGTTAATTGTTGGTGTGAATGATGATTTGATAATTATTGATATTTTTAATCTCATTCAAGTTTTTAAGGAATAACATCTTTGTCTATTTCTTCAGGCATTAATTGATAATGTTATTGTTAAGGTCTTTAATGTATTCATCATCCACAAAATAAATTTCTTTTACAGCATTTAGACTTCTCTCAATAATCTATGTGTTAATGATTTCCATTAAAATAAAAAATGGGTGTCATAATTTGGGTTCTAGATATTAATGGATTCAA
>JARHVA010002011.1:837500-840000 GCA_037957365.1 Torreya grandis | reverse complement strand
TCCTTAATTCCATTGAAGCATATGATCAAAAAGGGAAGATAAGGACTTGGATATAAATATACCAAATCTAATTCCATATCTACTCACCACACTTATCCACATGTAATTTTTTATCTACCTAATCCAAAAGTAGATGTTACAATAAATCATGTTTATATACTCTCAGTTATTTACCCTAATCTTATCAATAATACAAACTCTATGGGTTTACCTAATTTTGATGAATTTGATAATGATGAGACTCTCGTAGAATTATTTTATGGATATGAGGATCTCCCTTCCTTTTACCATTAAAATATATATACACATTCCATAAATTTCCAACGATACTTTGGTAAGAACTCAGATGTTTCAAGTGATATTTCATCTGACATAGATGATATTATCCCTACATCATCATACTCTATGTATCAATCTACATTACTTAATGAAGAGACATTAAAACTTAATTATGGTACTAATACTAATGCTCACATGATATTGTTGGCTATTTCCCTACATAAAGAAGAATACATAGATATTCATCATAATTTAAAAAATTTCCTCGATGTTTTTCTTGTGTCTATTCTAATATTCATGGCATTGATCCCTCATTCAAAGTACACTTGATTATAAACTATCTGAATGGAAATATGACTAAACAAAAAATTATAAAAATGCACCAAACTATTTCTCTTTTAGTCAAAGATGAGATCGAATGGCTCCTTGTTTTTTATTTCATTCAACTAGTTGTTCATACCCAATGGGTTTCTAAGATTGTTCCTATAAATAAACCTAATTCCCAAATCTTGTGTTGTTGTGATTATAAAGACTTAAAAAAATCATGTCATAAGGATGATTTTCCTGTACAAAAGATCAACATGATAGTGGATTACATGATAGGATACAAAATTTCTCTTTTATGGATGGCTTCACCAACTACACCAAATCAATATCACTAAAGAAGACTAAGAAAACACTTCTTTTACCCCACGATGGGGAACTTTTTACTATGTAGTCATGCCTTCTGGATTAAAAATAGTAGGAGCAACATACCACACAATAATGAACCATATATTTCATGATCACATTCATAATATTGTTAAAGATTATGTTGATGACTTGATTTTAAAATAAAAAATCATTAACACCATGTAATGGATTTATGACATATTTTTGAGAGATTGAGAAAATATAATATGTGATTAAATCCCAAGAAAAATATCTTTGAGGTTTCATCTAGTGAATTCTTTGGATTTATAATATCCAAATGTAGTATAGAGGTTGACTTAAACATAGTCAAAACATAATAGACATGCCACTTCTTACTAACTCAAATCAACTTCATTCCCTACCTAGTAAGATTCAAAAAATATGCCATTTTGTGGCATAACTAGCAGATAAGACTCAATCATTCACAAGATTAGTTAAGAAGGATCTAAAATTTGAATGTTATATCACATGTCAAGAAATCCTTGACACACTCAAATATTACCTATTAAACCCACCTATACTTGTACCACCGACATCCAAAAATTCATTTTTCCTTTATCTCTCAATAATAAATCATCCGCTTAGTGAAATCTTAGCACAACATAATGATCAACATAAAGAGTAGGATATTTACTACACCATTTTTTACACATGTTTATTATGAACATAATTATCAAAGAATAGAAAAAATTTATTTGGCACTTATTTTGGCTACTTAGAAGCTTCAACACTATATGATTAACAATGAAACATAAATCATTATAAAATTCAACATTTTAAAGTTCCTAATATAAAAACAACATCTCTCAGGGAGTATTACAAAATGGTTTATGTTAATCATATAACTTGATGTCAATATTATCTTACAAGAATAAGTAAAAGTCCATAAAATCATAGATAAATTAGCAAAAACTCCATTTGTAGACACAAATCCATCAACGATGATTTTCATGTTTACTTCATAGAATATAATACCCCTTTTGACCCATGGACAATGTTATTTGATGGTTATAAATGTGCATCTAGTAGGGAGGCATGATTTTTTTCATCAAGCCATTTGAGCACACAATACCCCTTGATTACTGACTCAAATTTTTATGTACTAACATCTTAGAATATGCAGTGTTTATCTGAGGCCTTCAGGTAGATCAATATCTCTAAATTAAATAAATTAATGTTTATAATGATTTATAATTAATTGTCAATCAAGATAAAGAGATCTAACAAACCAAATATTCACACACCAATAGAATTTTTTCCTTATTCACTAGTATATGGCATAAAAGAAGTTATCCCATTGAAATTATAAATCCCATCCTTCTAGGTAACCTTAAATTTCTCATTATATATGATTAATACATATCAATATGTCTCCATGAATTTGAATAGTTGGATCACCCACATATTCAAACTATAGATCATCTTAGAGCATATCATAAATTAATCCAACAGACCTACAATAGCAATGTTCACAACAAATTTTTCAATGTCAATGATATATATTGAAAAGAAAATCCTAGAAATGTAA
>JARHVA010002011.1:812500-832500 GCA_037957365.1 Torreya grandis | reverse complement strand
CTAACCCATGCTAGAAATAATGACTTCACTTTATACCACCTTGGTAAATATATAATTAACTGCATATATTTACTACCATAATTAGTTTTCAAATATACTACACCCTATGATAACCCATATTGTCATAGTTTAGTATTCTAAGACACAACTACTAGTTTCCCACAATCAGTCATTTAAGTTAGTCTTAAATACATGGAAAAATAAGCTTATATTCAATTAAATAGATATAATGAAGCAAGTCAAAAAATTTATAGTAGACAATAATATTATAGCATAGCATTCATTAAACTCTCAATGTTGTGTTCATGCATACATAAAGTCTTACTATTTATCACAAAATATACTATTCATAGTAATAACCAATGTACATACATTTAATTTATCAAATGTAGGTGTGAGTCTAGACATAACAATTACAGTATGTACCATCTTGGTGTAACATACATTTAAACTATAGTACTCTATGATATCTCATATTATCATATTTCACAAATACATATAAACACACAACCAAACACATAATTTAAATAATAAAATGACCCATATACATAATTAAAATCAATCATGTACGATATGATACCACCCAGGTACACCCTAAGTTTAAACTACATAATAGCATTCAATGAAATATAACTTAAAACATGCATCATGATGCATCATTATATGCTAAATATAACCAAAAAATTATATATATTAACACTCTCATAATATGTACTACACACAAGTATTCAATACTGAATACATATAAATAGTATTCAATCAATCATATGTAGATAAATAAAAAACTCATAAACTCATTAAAACATTCATTTAAACATTTCATTCAATTTTATAAAAGATTATTTTAATATGGTTATAATTTTAGTCCTTCAAACACCTGATGACTAGATAAAATCATACTTCTAGTTACAAGATTAGGCATATGACCTAACACAACTATTTTCATTATGTACTTTTGTGACATACTTAAATCCACATGTAAAAATAACAAAATAAAACTCAAACCAAATGAAATATATGATAATTAAAACCAACATTTCCTATACATTTTACGGGTTTGAATGCACGTTTTCATTAACTTAATTATATGTAATTTTGTAAGATAATTCATAACCCACCTATAGAATTATAACCATACTAATACACCCCCATGAATATATTTATAATCCTATCTTTCATATTAAGGACTACATTGGGTTATTTATTTATCACATGTATCAATAAACACTCTATGTATAAATTAACCATACACAATGCCTTTAGTTATTTATACTCTCAAAGAGGTTTTCATGAGATTATTCAACCATTTAATATTGAAGAGGTTGACTATGTTTTACTGAGCTGAACATATTACTATTACACATTTAACATAAAAATTTAAACTAAATGAATAAAATTCCATATGGACACTCAAACCTTTTCAAGTGTTTAGGTTTGAGGCATGTCATGACATATATATACTATGTTCTAATGTGGCATCACACATTATACATTAGTCAATAAAAACTCAAGGCTTGCCTTAGGTTTGGCCTAGATCCTTTTGAAATCCCACTCAAATTATTCACCCATTACTTCATTAATTTTTGCACTCTATTTTGAATCAATACACTTAGTTGGAGAAATCACCCCAGTCATGGGAATAGTAAAAATCCCCCAAAAAATATTATTTTTCTTTTTTAATTTTGAATTTCAAGTTTTAATTAAACACTCACACTACCTGCAAAGCCACTAATTGGAATGTTGATACCTAATAGAATTTTGGCACAAAACCTTGAATTGTGATCTTAAAAATCCTTAATCTTGTCTTTTTAATTCAATTTATGGGTGTATTTATGATGAAACTTCAAAATAAAATACTTGTGAACACACACAAAACACATAAAAATATCAACATAGAAAACATAGTTCTCAACAAACTGGTCCTCACCATTATCGAACAATTGATAGAGCCTTTGAATCTAGATCTCACCTTTATCCAAAAATTCATAGCTACTTTGTAAAGTTCCAAAATAATCTTTAAAAAATGAAATGAAAACTATCCTTTTGTTTTAACTATGTTATTTTTAATGGAAGGACATTAAGTATTAGTTAGACAATTGAGCTACCTCTAAACTAACATAACTTAGAATTGTTAATAATAATATTTATTTAGGTCTCATCCTATGGGCCTATATTCTATTCATGGACATATAATATATTGAATCACTAGTAAATTTTTTCTAGATATCATAAGTATTTTATTATATAAACTATATTGATATTCACCATACCCAATGGAGGTGTATAAATAAATATATCTCTCAGAAAATCTTTCTCAACGGGTTTTTCTTGATTGTATCATAAAACAACAATATTTTCTAGCATAAGACAACCTTATTAGATATTCAAGAATTCATGGCATCATAAAATGATATTACATGCAAGAATCTTTCACATATGACAAAAGAATATGCAGTCTAGACTAAAACATGAAAAGATCCAAAATAAATTATTTTAGATTTGTGTTAAAAATTATTTTTTCTTGTTCAAGTATGCTAGCTACCCTATTAAATTCTATAGTTTTATAAGTTCTTATTCACTTTTAATACATCGATGATGTTCCCTATTCACATTTTATCTTAATGAGTATAAATAAATTCTCATAACCAAAACATGGAAAATAGATAATTTTAAAGGAAAATATTTTTATCAAATATACCCATTTCATTTCAGAAAACAACATAACAAAAAAACAAACAAGTCTAGATGTTGAGGTTAGGGAATAAAGGATAATCTCATACTTGATATTATAGATAATATGAAGGTATATAGTCCCTTATGATCTAAGTTAAATAGTTATGACAATGTTGAGCAGTGATGCCTAATGTTTGGAATAGTATGACCACTCTTTGTAGGGTTATTTTATATTATAAGCTCAACTATTAAACTAAGAGTCTTATGCTAGTTATAATATATAATGATAGTTTTATACCAATAATATTACAAGAATCATTGTATAAATTTCTATTGGATTGCTATACATGTACCTATATTAATACATATTCAATAGTTCAACCTCTATATGGAGTTGGCATATATATGTATTTGATTATATATATATATATATATATATATATATATATATATATATATATATATATATATATATATATATATATATATATATATATATATATATATATATATATATATATATATATATATATATATATATATATATATATATAATTAGACACATAGATCTTATAACTATACTAAATTTAAATTCAATGCATACCTAGAAAAGTTCTTTCTTGCTCTTCTCCTCAGCTTCACACTCCATATTCTCCTTAGAATTATTCACCATCTCGTTTACATCTCTAATCCTCGCTTCCCTTTTTATTTTGATGCTTCTCTCCTTTTATAAATTTTTACATTCTATATTATGAAAAAGTGTGTCACTTTTATATTTTATTTTTATTTATCTTAGATTTGTTGATTTAGTGTTATGTTTAAATAAGGCCTTCTCCTTTTATATTTATATGTTTTTATTTTATATGACGTTTCCTAAATATATAATTTTATTTATTTTTACTCTAATCACTTTACAAGGTTTTACATATTTTATTTTTATTATTATTTAATAATAAATAATTAGTTAGCATAATTAGTTCATCATAATCATATAATAATAATGTTACTAATCCAAGCCACTAATATTTTAAACTAGTAATTAAACAATAAATTACATGAGATATATTCTATACACGAGATTAATTTCACACTAGGTATAATTTATAACTAGCACACACTATTATGTAGGAATATTTATCTAAATGTAAACAATATCTAGAATCACACTATGCTAACCCCTTTATTATGTATTTAATATAAATTAGTTCTATGGTGTGTGTAGGGTTCTAACTAGTTCTCTATCTTCCTCCAATGTTTCCATCTATGTCACCTTCTCCTATGATGCTCTCCCTCCATCATGCTCTAAGGGATGGATTCTCCTATGTTAACCTCATAATAAATAGGTAGTTAGACCATAACAGTAATGATATACATACATCATAAAATATATCTAAAATGACAAATCAACATGATCATAAAGTAAAAATATATGTATAGCTAACTCATAGTAGTGTGATCATGTAACTTAAGCAATATCTTACTATTCCATAACAACATCTATCAAGTCTTAGTAAAAAATACTCAAATCTAAATTTTCCAACTGTAAATATCCATGGATAATCTCATAAATTTATTTTTCAAGTAATATGGATGTAATAGATCTGGAACACATGTGTGCAAAAATAATTTTAATAAACCTGGACACAGGTGCACTCATAATCTTAGAACATATCTACACAAAAGATACTACCACCAAAATAAGGACACTAAAACCATATTGATCGACTATGTAATTATGGAGGTAATATCAAGAAGGGTTTTGACACTTAGATCCTAATCATGATACTCACATGAGTGATTGTCTCTATTTTTAGCCTCTAGATCTCCTATTTCAATCAATTTCTAGTTAAGTACTTTTTTTACATTACTTATTTTCATTTTTAGGAAAGTCAAACTGGTTCAATTATAATACAAATCATTGTCTATATTTATTACATATTTCTACCTTTATTTATTGTAATCAATCCCCTTAATAAGCTATCATTTACATTCACTAAGTCCTAAATAATTATAACACTATAATTGTTATAAAGCTTGGTTGAAAACAAGAATAAGACACCAACACAAAGAATAATTTTTTTGGTTTACTTAATACAATTTGAAAAACATACCTTGAAAAAATGACCCATAATGATCTATATGGTGTCACGTCATCTACATCCAAATCTTGTATGAAAATATAAGAAATAATAAAATTAAATTAGATAATGACATAGTTCAATGAAACTTAAAGTGAACAAAGAAGAGGGTGTTGAAGAGGTTATGATTATGATATTATCCTAATCATTTATATCATTATAACTTCAAATAATAACCATCCATCAGTCTCAATATTCCTTCATGGCATTCCTCTACATAGGACTGATAAGGAATATTAGATCAATGTTATATAAAATTAGAAGTGTAGTAACATTCTTTTGGGACATATTCATTGAGTTTACTTATGTGAAGAATATCATTGTGATTAATTTTTTTTCATCCATCAATTAATATTTTATGTTTTCGTGGAAGGTAATCCATTAAAGGAATGTGATCATCATCACTAGAATAGGCCTTTAGCCCATCTTTCTACATTCCAAATGGTGAGTGGTTGATAAATATGGAAGTTAATAATGAAAAACATAAATGTAGATAACTTTTACTTCATAAAAAAGGATCAAAAAATTTAATCTGACCTTACATCTACTGTTGCTTCCACCTGTTTCTTCCTCCACCTATTACTTTTGTTACTCCAATTGTATACTATAGTTTCTTTACCTTATTTAAACTTGCCTTATCCATTCTTAACTTTAATTTGAATCATATACAACCATTACATAATTGATACCCTTAGAATTTATCTTACTAAGACCATTGACTAGGAATGCATTCTCCCTCACTATGTATGATATTTCTAGGTTATCTCTCATACTAGCGCTTTAGTTTTTCAATAGTTGTTCTATTAGCCTTATCTCTATTTATCTTTTGTTGTGTGATCCTACCCTCAAATTCCTCTTCATACTATCAGGATGCCTTGGAGACATCCTTGGAATGGTATACAAATAATGAATTTTAAGATGATGAGTTTTAAGTATGTCTACTGATCAAAATGTATGACCACCATCATTAGGAATTATGTTAGATGGTCACAATAAGAAAGAGTGCAAATCAAACATGCCAATTCCCATATCCACAATCCTATATTCTCTATTAAACTATGATTTAGTAAAGAATACATTTAAGAATATAATCATAAATCAATAAAGTAATCAGAATGTCCTCAAAGAAAATAAATTATTCTAATAGTTTTTGGTCTGTCCTCCTACCAATCAAGTTATGATGTCTCTAGAAGCTAGTCATTATCATCGACATCCTCATCAAATTTATCTGACTCCACCTCACCCTATTATAATGGATGACATATGTACATAAATCTAAATATGTATAGAACAAAGAACATGTATGTAAATAATGAAGGAAAGAATAATAAGTACATATGATACTAAATTTCATGGATATAAAGTCATTATATAGGTCATTATGAACCTCATAATCATGAATCCTCTCCACCCCATGTAATTTAAATACATATAAAATAATATAGAGAATCATAATGACTATCTAAAGTGGTATATTATTGATTATTATATGAATGCAACAAGAATAATATATGAACATGATAAAATGATGAATATTAATTCTGACCAAGTGTTTTATTACATATCACGAGAGATTAATACCTTCCTCACCTTGGCTCCACTTCACCATGGAAACTAATTACTTTTTATAAAAATAATCAACTTAACAGCCAATTAGGATTAACAAACAAGAGTTGACTTTGAAAATTGACTCTCAAGGGTAATAGATAAAATTGTATACCATTTATTCTTCCTCAACATATATATCTTGTAAAAAATTATTTCCTTTAAGATCATCCATCATAACTTGTACCATTTAGTGTTCAAGGTATTTTTTTCCAATAAACAACAATTTTCATACAAGTTTGTGTGTCTTATAGTTTACAACATTGAATGTTATCTAAAAACCACACAAAAAACATAAAAAATAGGTCATCAAGACATTAAAATGTGATGAAAGTAATAAATACACAAATAATTTTGTTTTCATTCCCTTATAAAAAAACAAGGAAAAATCACATAATTCCAAAAGGAATGAATAAAATTTAAGTAGTTGTGCATGAAGAATTGAATGGATAAGGTCATTTAAGTGTTTTAATGACGAGGAAAAATGTTTCAATATAGTTTGAGATGGTTATCAAGATAACATTTGTAGCTTAAAATGTTATAGTTTTTTCATATGCAATATACATGGTATTCAAGAGATAATAACTTAGAATCACACCCAATACATGGAATAAATATATGGTACATGAGGTGCATGGGTGCAAACAATGGATTCTAACCAAAAAACTATATCACCTTAATAATTTTAGACAATAATTATTTAATTGTATTAGGTCGGTATTATGACATTTAATTTTTTTTACCACAACACTTAAAATGCATATATATGTTTGTTATGCCCCTATTTTATCATTTCATTTAAATTATTTTTGAAAACTAGTACTTGTCCTTGCTAATAATTCCTATCAGGATAAGTAACTAGATATGAATAGACCACACAAGTTATGTATTAATATATTATTTGAAGGGGAGGATCTCATTGTAAGATTTTATCCTTTCAATTTTTCAACTCCTAGTTACTGTTTGATTCTCTTATTCCCCCAAGGGTCAATACTACAATGCTTTTTGTTACAATTCTTATGTTCCATGAAACTTTTATAAATGTTTTTATTACTTATTATGATAATCTAAGCACTTATAGATTCTCTATTATATCAATTACTAGTTCTACACTCCCAATTACATTAGTCTCAGGTATCCTAAGTATTGGCATCCCTTTTTCATGAATCACCTTTCCTTTATTAAGATCAATTAGCATTTCCAAAGCTAACACTTAAGTTACGGTGTGATAAAAGGATGTACAAGGCATGTATTTGTCATGTAAGCTTTCTAAATTTCCTCACT
Organism: Torreya grandis; assembly: GCA_037957365.1. Lineage (NCBI taxonomy): Eukaryota > Viridiplantae > Streptophyta > Pinopsida > Cupressales > Taxaceae > Torreya > Torreya grandis. Next base: position 824,800 of record JARHVA010002011.1, on the reverse strand, counting down.
CCAAAGTTCCACTACCCAAGCTTCCAACCCTAAGATGAGGCTTGCTACTCATTCAAAGCTAATTTTTATGAAACACCCTCACATTTCAAGAGCATCAATTCTACCTTTATTATTATAAGTAAATTATACTATAGACACCATTCAATAATAATTTACCTTACTAAAATGTACTTATTACACATAATATATGTGCTTTAATATAAGTTTGCATGTAGTTCTAAGATTTCATATGTAGAATATGCTTTCTCAAGTGAATTCATATGACTATATATGGCCTTTAAATAATACAATGTATATCTATGCAAACTTATGTCTATTCAAAAAGGATTGCTTTCTTTTATTTACCATCTCATGTAACCAATATTTTAATCTCTATAATGGGAAAATATTGTGAATATTAGTATTTGTATTGAAGTTGAGAATAAAAAGGATGTGGAGATATCACTAACACTTGAGTGAATGGAAGTAAACAATTACCTTCATTTAGTCTAGCTGAACGTAGTTGAGCTTTAGGCATGGAAAGAGGTGCAGAGTCATAGATTTGGGTGAATGTAGGGTTAGTGTAATTTTTATATAAGGAGATAACAAGGGAGATACACCACCTACCTTATTGAAAAGAGATGTGGGGATCATAAATGATCCAATATTTATAGCCTTGAACTCTTGTAGATTATTCATAGTTAAGTCCTAAGATAAAATGACATTCATAGATGAAATAATCAAATAAGTGGACATTTATATATTGTTTATAGTCAATTTAGCTCAATTTTTAATTTTAAGTTTAGGTATTTTATGCGGTTATGTTTAGGAAATAAATTTTGAGGACACTTAGAGCTAACTACATTAATAAATAAAAAGAATTGATTGCTTTTAGAGTGAGAAACATGTTTGATTTATTTTAATCCATTAATATGTGTACAAATTCAAATCTCCCACATTTTCTAATTAAAAAAAAAACATAATCATTAAATATATTATGTATCTTTAAAATGTATAAAGATTACACATATAATAAATAACATACATTTCACATTTACATTATTTTCCTTTTGTTCATGTGCATTGTGTTGTATTTTTGTTTTAGTTTGTATAAATATTCTCTTTAGTCATTTACACATTAATTTAATAACAAAAAATTCACTTTAATTTTTTATTTTTATTATGCTTCCGTAATAGTGTAAGATATCAATTTATAAATGATGTGTTTCCCATAAAAATTTATGGGTTTTCAATTAGAGTTCCCTAAAGTATTATTTGCATCATTAATGAGCATGTTGGGAAGAGAGCCTACTCTATCAATTGGCATGGGCATGATTTTCAGTGAATGAGAGGTAGAATGTTTCAAAATTTATAAAGGTATTTAGTGTTACATTAAGAGAGTAAACTATAAAATTTGATGTCAGAATTGAAATTAACATACCAAGAAATAACCTTGAATTTTATAAAACCAAGTGATAACATAATGTTAAAATATTGTATGAACCCAATCCATTTCTTGATCACTGAAGTAGATAATGCTTTCCTTGAAGTAATATTTTCTCAATATTGTCTAAAAAATGCTCATTCTTGAATTTGTAATCTTGATGAAACTACTTTTAAATTTATCTAATATAGTTTCCCTTTAGAGGCATGGGATTGATTAACTTAAGCTAAGAATAACTTGTATAAAAATAAAAATATTTATAATTACCATTTACAATAAAATTAATTTAACTCATACCTTTTGAAACTTTCATAAAACAAATGTAATTGTTGTAAAATATCACACCCAAACATCCATAATAATCTAGATAGGAGACTAGTCATGATTGAAATGTCTTTAATAAGTTTCATATGGAATAGGAAAGATAAGAATGTGTGAGGATTATTATAAAGATACAATTACATATATGGAATAGTAACATAAGGACAATTAGAATGTTGAAAAAGTATAAAATATGACCTTATTAGGGGTATATATAGAAATAAGTAACATAATAAGTAGCATGCTAAAATAAGTACATGATATAGAGAATAACAATATAGGCACCAAACACACATAAAATATTATAAATTCATAATATATATTATGTAAACCTAAATAGTATAGTAATATGCTTGCTAATCATCATGGAAATGAGTATATGAAATAACAATCTTAGACACCCAGATTAGTACCACACAAGATAGTGAGATAACACACAGGAATGAGGCTCACAAGAAATAAAAACACAAGGATCCTATATGGACAATGAAACACAAATAAATGCATATGTAAACATTAACTCACACATAATACTCAATATAACCCAAAAGAATTAAACTAATCCACGTACATATCCATACAACACACAAGATCTAGGTAGCAGAAAGATACGTATAGTTCTTTTAAATTATTTAGTTATGATAAATGGATAGTAAGAAGAAATATCACCATGATAATCTTATGAATGAAATTTCCCATAGCATAATATTGTCAATAATGTGATCATACCCACTTAGGTGTTGGCCATGTAGCCAGAACACATTTCAATGTTATAGTATCACATGTACCCATTATATCTACATTACACCAACTAAAACAAATACCACGAGGAGAATATGTATATATTTATAATCACTTAATATAAGTAGATACATAACTAATTAGAAAGTATTTATTTTATTTTTTTAATTTTATAATATTTAATAGTTTTTACTATTTTATAGAAGAATATAAATGAAGAAGGAAATAATAAATAAGTTAACAAATAAGAAAGGATACATAATATTAAATTAGAATTCAAAGTTAATAAATAATAGTAATAAGATGAGGATACAAAATATTCCATTAGAACCTAACACATACGAGAACATGAGGTCTCAATATATTCCATCATTGTCATAAAGATAATGGAATTTATTATAATGGGATCAGAAGTTCAAAATGTATAGGACCTATGCAACATTGGAAGGTACATAAAACAAGGGCTACAAAATTGTTAATAGAAAGGGACACAAGTGACAAGGCATAAAATGTAAGTGATAGAATAATGCAATAAAACTCTAGAGAGGAATCACATGGAAAGCATTCCATATAGAAAAACTAATATATCTACAATAAGAAGGATATATTGGAATAAATATATATAAATGAATCTCTAAATGGAGGATACCATGGATAACTGATAATCTCTTTTATATCATGTAATATGTAATAATACTAGTTTGATGGAACACTAAATGTATTTGATATATGATACTGGGATATGAAATAATTTAAATGATGCTTATGAAAAATATGAATTTAATCACCTAATGAAGCCATTTTATATTTCATAAGATTATATAATGGTAAAATAACTATCCTTAGTTACAAATCAACTAGGGTACACATATAGATAGGGAATGCATGTCTTGGAAGTGACAATATATCAAAAAAGATTTAGGATCCTATAAATTAGATGAAGATTGATTAGTATCAAATAGAAATTGTTATATGTAGGATGGTGATGAATTTAATCAAGGCATGACATGAGTACAAATGGTTCACTCTTTGTGAGGTGCACTAGCTAGTCAAAATTATAATCTCTAAGGAAAAATAGGTATTTGGTAAGTTATATATTGAAGTATATGTAATTCATTATTTTATTAAAACATAAAATAATTATACATTGCGGAAGGTGTTTATCTCATTTTATTATGCCACTACTATATAAGTAATATAGAATATAATACCACATCAAGTATAACATAAAATAAAATTAGAGTGGTCCACTGGTAAATTCAACTAAAAGGGTAATATAAAGTACACGTGTGCATATATGATGATAAAAAATGTAATACCATAGTAATATTAATTAAAACTCTCTTGTTATATCCTCAAGCATATATCCATGACAATACAACAAGGATTTCACTAGAACCATTGTCAACCATTTAATGCCTTGTGTGATATACAAATGTTAAGAAAGAAAATCATGTATGTATATAGTATAATTTTTTTTTTAATCCATATTGATCTCATGCTCATGAAATGTAATTGAAAATATATGAGTTTTATAACTCTAAACTATTCCAATAATGTTTTCAACCTCAAGCTCTAATATAATGGTAGAATGTTTTATAGATGTTGTCATATCTATGTTGATTTATTTAGGAATATTGTGATGTGTAATGGATTGCTAATGATTTATATGTATTGATTAGGTTGTGCAATGGATTCATTTAGTAAATAAATAATCCCATTAGTTATAGTATTATTTTTTAAAATAATTTCTTGGATATAATGTCATAATTTGAAATAATTATTACTATAGTTCATCCTAAAGCTTTATGATACTCACAAAAATAATTAGGATCAAAATCTTATCCATTGATTTAAATGTACTTAGACAATTTACTTTTCTTTTATATTCAACCATGATCAAGACATTATAGACACTTGGCTTTGGTCTCTAAATCTCATAATCCTACACATTCAATGAAAATGACAAAGTAAAATACTATAAATAATTATTTTATATGGATAGTACAATGATTTTTTTTACATTCTAAAAAAACATCAAAATAACCGGCGAAGGCTATGCAACATTCAAAACAATAAAAATAATATCGGTATCAACTTTTCCATCAATCTAACCTACCAAGTCCATCTAATGCTAAAGCACATTTGGATAAAATAATATTTTTTACATCAAATTCTATACAAATTTTTATATCTAATTTTGTATATATGATTAACCAATCAACCTAATTATGTTTCTTATTCAAAGTATGAATAGGTTGCACATCCACTTTATTTTAAGGAAATTTTAATCAATAACAAACAATGAAATCTATTTTCTGCAATAAGGACGTGACACATAGTGCCCTTGTTTAGTAAAGTCCCTCAAATGTCTAAAATAACTTATGTTGTGATGGTTTAAAATTATTCCAAAAATTAAGTGACATTTAGTACCTTAGTTATTTTACTGTCACAAGTTAGAAAATGGTAATGTTATAATTATTTTAATTCATGTGGACAATGATGTTAAAAATATGGAACATTTATATATTACTTATAATTATAAGATGTTTTTATTTTTCTGTCCTTGATAAAAAATATGTTTTCAAAATTGATAAAGTATATTTTTGGATGATAGCGTGAAGAAATAAATTATTCACAAAAATTAAATCACCTCTAAAATTAATGGAGATTCTAAAATTCATAATGTAGGGTTCAATTAAGACCAATTTTATACACCTCAGACTCTATGACTTATGAACTTGCATAAAATATGACATATTGGTTGAAATGTTTTGTGGGGAGAAAATATTATTTTATAGTATTTGAGTCATTTTGTAAATTTTACCAAAGATAAAACAATGGATGTTAATGAATCATTGGTTATAATTAATGTGGTATCCTTCTTCACTAAAATTTTAATGAATGATACTATTGATATGGAAAGACATTTAGACAAATGATAATTGTTTTAGATTGGTTACTTTTCTTCAGAGATACACAATCTCATTCTTTATGGAGGCCATCTATTTGTAGATAGAAGGCATGGAAAATACTTTCCCCAATGTATGTAGTCATTTATAACCTTTTTTTTGATAAATTTAAATGAAAAACAATAATTTTATTTTGAATTATATTATAATGGTGAAAATGATATTTAAAACATAATAATATATGTGAGAAACATGGTAGAGATGAACTTGAATAGTTCCTTTCACATATCAACAACATAGTTGAAAGCATAAAATTCAATAAGTAAATAGAGAAAACCTAAATATTACTCATCTTGGGTGTACTTGCAACATTAAAGGTTACTAAATACCTTTCAGAAAGTGTTTGTATGAAATGGACCCAAATATATGTATTTTTTCCACCCTTTTAAAAATAATCACCCTGTAAAGAAGACAAGTGATAGAAAGACTCTTACCATGAGGTTTATTAATATTTGGGAGGTTGAACAATTAAAGAAAGATATTAGACACTTCAAATTTATTTTTATTATGAATGGTTAAAAAATAAAACAAATTTCCTTCAAGCGTGAAAGGGAGTCTCAAGGAAATATGTAAAGAGTATAAGCTTTAATTAGTCGTCATTTTTTGGATCATATTTTACATATAAATAATCTTAAATGAGATCTATAGAATCATAGGATGACATAAAATCAATACTCATTTTTTCCAACAAGAAGTTGTTAAAGTTATTAAAATTGACAATGGATAATTTGAAACTAAGTTTGAATAACATTTTTTAAAGACTTTGTTTAGAGGTTCCTTTATATATTTGAAATAGAAATGTTTATTTGGGATATTTTAAAATACCATGTTGTTTAAATTAACCTTGAGAAAAATATAGAGAAATGAGTTAGATAAAATTAGAAAAATAGGCACTCTATTTGTATTAAAGGTACCAATGGTATAATGATGGAGAACCATTTTAAAAATATGACTTGGGGGAAGTTCTGGATATTGGATAGTATTATTAGAATTTGGATAAATATTAGAGTTTGTATTTGAGCAATTTCTGAAGGACCATCATTAAATTAAGAAGAAGGACCTATAATTTCATTGATATATTCATTTAAATTATTCAAAATGATAGTTAAAATTTAATAAATCATCGTATTGTACCTGAAGAGCAATAGTATTTTCATAGACAATTAGAATGTAGTGAATGCTTCAATAAAAAAAATTGTGTTCACATTTTGATTGATGTTTTGAGTTCCACTCTATCAACCATCATATAGATGAGAATATAACAATAGGTGATTGCATACTTAAGTCATTCTAACATTTTATGTTGAGAAAGAAGGAAAAATTAATAGGTATTAAAAATGTTTAAAAATCTTATATAAAATTAAACATGTGCAATAATAATAATAATAATAATAATAATAATAATAATATTATTATTATTATTATTATTATTATTATTATTATTATTATTATTATTATTATTATTATTATTATTATTATTATTATTATTATTATTATTATTATTATTATTATTATTAGTAGTAGTAGTAGTAGTAGTAGTAGTAGTAGTAGTAGTAGTAGTAGTAGTGAAATGAAGAGATTGAAAAAATTAAAATTTGAAAAAAGAATATATTTAGCAAATGAGATATTTTAAAGAACCTAAATGACATATTATTTAAATGAAACCATATAAAAAATAAAACTTACCATAAGAATAAAATATTTTTTTATAAATATAAAACATGAAATTATTTAAATCAACAAATAGTAAACATTCTTATCACATTTAATACAAGGAAGAATGGAATCCTAACCAAACAACAAATCTAAGTAAAAATGTATGAAAAATTATATAAACATATAAGATCAGAAGTCAAAACACTATGTTATAGATTCATAAATTGTAAAAACAAAAAATCATGACTATAAAAAGTAAAGGACTAAATTATACAACAATAACTAGGGAAAGTCAAAGGAAATGAAAATAAATAGTCCATAATACAAATGTTAAAGAAGAGGGAAGGAGGAAACTTAAATAGAAATAATAAACTTGGCCTATAATGTTGGAGAGGTGGAAATTAAAAAAAAATCTACATAAAACTATTAAAAGAAACCTTACTAACTAGGAAAGAAAGAAATGGTCTAGAATTATATTTATTAGGATTTTTAGAAACTTAAACTAATGGTTTTAAAGAATGATTAAAAAAGACACCCACATATCTATTTAGATTGTTATCATGTTCAAAAATTTGAGATTATTTCCTTATATGTTTTTTCTCGACATGATGTTCTAGGGCCAAAATTTGGATGTCATCAATACAACCTTGTGCTTCGTATGGACCAAATTTTTAGCTACAACTGACTTAGTTAACTACTCACAATGAGAGAGATATCAATTTAGTTATATTTGAACATTTGGTCAATATATATGATCATGATTTCATTGAGCAAAACACCATTTTAGCCATTAAAGACCATTTCATGGAATGTCATAAAGGGAAGTAGTGAATATTTGAAAACATAAAAATAAAATTTAATAGAGATGTCCATATGTGTTTGAACCACTATTAGGAATCATTAGTTTACCTTTCAAAAAAAACCAATAGGTAGAATCATTGAAACATTTTTCCTTCCCTAGTTATTATGTTTTTTAGTGGTTTTATTAGGGATTTTTGTTTTATTCCACCCATCCAAAATTATACATCAAGGATGTTAAATTCATTAGAGATTCCTCTTTCCATCTTATTTATCATTTGGAGTATACATTATTTCATTCTAATTCTTATTGTTTTCCCTAGTTATTATTATTACCTTCCCATCAAGTCTTATTATTTTAGGTAGAGACAAGTAATTTGATTAATAATAATTGAATTCTAATGAAATACTACCTCTTGTTAGAAGTAAAAATTATTATTTAATGTTCTAAGAAAACATTAATATTTTAGGATTTTATCTAATTGCCATTAACGGGTGAATATCTACAAGACTGCAATCCAATTAGACCCCTATCTTTGCATTATACATGTTATTAAAGGTCAGAAAAATTAATAAGAGACTGCTACTGCATGTATATTGAAGAACACCTAGTCTCTACTTCATGTGCGTTAAGGAAAACCTAGACCCAAAGTGACACGAAATGTGTGTATTCAATGGGATACACTAACACAAGTTCTTACTATTACTATTACCACACCTTCTTCTTGTCTTTTTATAATGTATCCCAACTTGTGTCCTCAAATTTGGTTATGTGTGTTCTCCTTTTATGGTTTGAATCTCATGACCAAAATTCTAGAAATTCAATTAAAGTTTCCATGGGAGTACAAACCCCATTTTCAGTGAGTGGTTTGCTTTGATTTTCTATGTAGACCAAGGAACAATTGATCCTCAATCAAATTCTTTACATATTTTAGTGTAATAATTTTATTACAATTATCGAAGGGGTCTACCCCATGAATAGTTGTAGACATATGATAGTCTTCTAAAACCCTTGAGAAAGATATTTCCATTGCTTATCAATAGTTATACAAAAATATCCAAGTTTGTGAGGTAATCGCTTTTTATTTTTCTACTACTTTGTTTTGTTCTTACTGAAGTGTTATGTTTTTTAACCTTACACACATCTCTACTCCTTACTAACTAGAAAATGATAATTAAATAAAAGCACTAAGCACATTTTTAATGTTTTATGATCTTTATTTATTGTGCTTAAGGGCATTCTAGAGAGATTTTTGACTATTAGGGGTTTGATATGTTGTAGCATCAGGTATAATCATGGATCCTATTTATACAAAGTAATGGTTTGTTTTATAGGTCATGGTGAACCCAAAGGATAATTTGGCACCTGAGTCACCATTTTGGAAGCATAAAATGTGTTTTATTTTCATTTTCCTTATATAAATTTATTTCTATTGACCTTTTTTAAATTTATTTCAACTTACTTGACATCAATTTATTTACATTTACCTTATGTATTATTCAAATATTGTACCCTTATGAACTATCTTAGTCCATCTTTACTAGGAGTGCTCAAGTAGAATAAAACTTGCAACCTATCACATGGCATTTGTATGCCTTAATATATATTTTGATGTTTAATTTAGAAAAGATATGTATAAATTTCCTTTGCATTTTGAGTGGTAGATGCAATATCTAGTCAGAAATAATACAGAATATAAGCTACAGTTTCTATCCAAGGTTTTTGAAGATAGGGAAAGAAGCAAAGATCATGTGTCAAGCATGGTATGCACTCTTCAATTGATTTTGTGATTGGAAGTTTAAAAAATATATAGTTGATGTGATTTTAGAAGTTTCTCCTTTGTTATCATGTCCATGATTTTTTTATTTTGAGTTGGTTAGAGGCTAAACACTGAGCTCAAATGTAAGCCTAGAATTATTAGCTACCAAAGCTTGAACCTTGTCTATGTATGACCATTAGGATTAAGATATATTAGAAAAGGTCCACTTACTTTTAATTTTGTTCACAACATTAAAACTTAAGAGGTAAAATTTGAGATTTTATATCTACCTTCCTATGTGAATGTGCATGTGTATTGGTCATTGTAAAATCATGTGTGATAGCGATCTGGATTTTAAGTTTTTGTTCCCACTTGTCCTCTAGTTGGCTTAGTGAAATATCTATTGATTTTCAACTAGATTTTTTATTATTATCTGTTTTAAAGTTAAATTATACATATCAATTCCTTTGACATTATTTATTTTCTTCATTTTTGTATAAATATGTTTGATATATTTAATATTGATTAATTTTATCAACATTTCCACTAGTCTTATCACAATACCTTAAACAAATCAAAATCTACCTAAATATGTTTCATTGGCCTTATAATTTTTTTTCATATCTTGTTAAAGTTGGTGAAAGATCAATACACATAACATATTCTAGTTAAAGTAAGTGAAACAAATAGCTTTTGGTGCAATATTTAAGTGATTTTGAAAATGATTGTTTTTATTTCCATGAAAATGCAAAATATTTCTTAATTTTATTAACATTTACACTAGTCTCATCATAATACCTTTATCAAATTAAACTTTGCTTCATCATTCTACTTGGGCTTTCCAAAATGTTTTAGCAGATCTTGTCAAAATTCATAAAATATTAACACAAATAACATATTGTGGTCAAAGTATAGTGAAACAACTAGTTTTTGGAATAATAATTAATTGACTTATATAATGATTTTCTTTATTTCCATGATAATTCAAAATGAATCAACATAAAGTTTTTAGTCTAGATACTGGCAAGTTAAAATGCAACAAACAATGATGATTGTATAAATCTTTAGTCGAATGTTTTAATCTTATCATAAAAGATCACAATTATGATATTGATTTGTTTTAAATTTTAACTTATTTAAATATTTATATCATCAGTTTTATGCAAATGGATAATTGTAATCTCTACAAATTTGAGTGCCATATATTTGGTAATTTTCTACCTATTTAAAATTTTATTAATAGTAGAAGCTTGTTAGATCTTTATTATGGAACATTATTTTTAGTTTGTTTATTCTGATTCATGAAATCTAATTTCACTTTTAATAGTCATTTTATCTTGTTGTCGGCCACTGGGTAGACTCAAATGGATTAGATGTAGTACTAGTCTTTGAGATTCTAGTTGTACATATCGAAATATATCATTTGCCTAATGTTCCCACTTTATCCAAGGATTTGAAGATGTCTACAAAGGTTGAGAGGAAATCACTTCTGGAATGTCATCATAACTAATCTATGACATCACCTATTACAACACCATTAAAAATAGTCAAAAAATATATATGTATGCTATAAAAGTAGGAGTTAGCTTTCTTATTCCTAAAAATAAGTTATCAAGAGCACTGGTTCCAATTGTTCATGGTATTGTAAAATTAGAAAAAAAATTATCCTAAAAAAGAAGAGGAGGTAAAGTAACCACTTATATAAACTATATAGGGTATTGATTTGATGCAAAATGCAACTATGAGAAGAAGAAATGATTTGGCTTATTAGGTGTCAAATCAAGTTATGAAATCAAATTGATTATGTTTTAGAATTTATATAGTGAATAATAATTTACTTTAGACACATTAAAACTATCAATAGGATCTTATGGTGATTGAAATACATAAAATGATTCTGCATGTTATCCTCTTATATAGGTCAATATACAACATATGAAGTTCTAGTCTTGTTCTTGTTTAGTCATTTGTTCTATTTATGTTTTTTGTTATCTTTTTTCTTTATTAATCTTAAAATAACTCATTATTGTTGACATTTTGCCACTTGTCCTAATCTATATAATAAAAAAACATCTTCACCAAGCTACATCCAACTTACTTTTATCTAGTGGACCATAAAATAATTTGTATTTACCTATTATTTTATCACACGGAAGCCTTCCCTTACCAAGTGACATTAAGTGTTATTACTACTTATGGTGTTATAAATTTTTATCTGAGTCATGCGGAGCAAATAACTTCACTGTTGGAGTTGGGAAATCTAGAGGTTGACCCTAATGAGGCTAAAAAAAACCCATCACCCCCATCACTATATGATTCATTTGGTTAAAGAAAAAACACTAAAGATATATAATATCTATATATAGGCCATCATGACCTACTATAAATAAATAGGGCTCAAGACTCATTATATTTATGTAATAGCATTTTTCCAACCTCTATTCAACTTAATTATAGAATTCTTCACTATTCATGTAACCATTTTTCATTAGTTCTGTACTTATAACATTTGTCAGCTCAAAGGAGGTACTAAATCCACTCCATGCCACTTGTTATATAATTTAGTCATATAACACAATATTTTTAGTTAAATTTATTCTTGTGTTTAAGTGTCATTATTTGTCTCATT